>JAXGGA010022296.1:0-15214 GCA_038373865.1 Uloborus plumipes | reverse complement strand
TAAATTTTACAGTTTAATACTGTTCATTTTGCAGTTTTAAACTGGAATTATGGCTGCCAGTATTATACTGTAAAACAACAGTTATTAATTGCAGTGTAGTTTTTAAAAATAAATAAATAAATAAATTTGAAGCGAGAAAGTTTAAGTGCACAGTATCTTGGTCAACTGGAGAGTTTCAAAAGACCCGTATGAAAGGTTCTTTATTTCTGCACATCAAGCAACCATCCCCCCCCCCTCTCCATCCCTCAAAAAAAAAAAAAAAAACATGCAAATATATTTATTATTTCCATTTTTGGTAATTGGTTTTCCTTGCTTCTGAGAGAGTTGTTAATATATAAAAAGGGGAATTTCGTTGAATAGAAATATCATTTGATGCATGAAATACTCCAAAAAGACTCCAAATATATATTAGATTCTTTATTAGTTGTATGAATTGTATAAAAAACATTGACTCTACTTCTATTTTATACATTAAAATGTTGAAACATTTCTAGAAATATTATTTGAATACAGTTGACGCTCGATATAACGACCATCTCCGTCTCACAGAAAAAGGTCTTCATAACGAATGGTCGCTATAAGAGGTAGAAAATAGAGTATATTGGGATAAAGTTGGGGTTTTCCTACCGTTCGTTATATTGGTATGGTTTTGAAAACGAAGGGTCGTTATAACGAGCGTCGACTGTATTTTTTTCCCGTCCTGGGCGTATTTTTTGAGAAGTGTACACTGTAAAAAATGAATGCTGTTTTTACAGTATAATATAGCTAATTTTATTGTATTGAACTGCAGAAATTGCAAATTTTACAGGAATAAACTACAAAACTGCTAGTTTTACAGTAACTAAACTGTGAAATTGTTAATTTTACCGTAATAAACTGCAAAATTGCTAATTTTACAGTTACCTTGCATTTTAGAGTTTTAAACTGAAACCTCTGCTGCCAGTATCATACTTATTTTTACAGTATACTACAGCTAAATTTTATAGCAATAAACTGTAAAATTGCGAACTTTACAGTAAGAAACCGTAAAATTGCTAGTTTTAGTTTTTTACTGTGCATTTTACAGTATTTTAGTTTTAAAATGGAACCTCGGCTGCAAGTATTATGTTGCAAAATCAACAGTTCATTTTTTGCAGTGTACATTGCTAAGAGAAAAATGAGAAAAATGATAAAATATTATTCCCAGAAATATTCAAAACTGAATTACATTGAAGTGCGATTTAGGTTTTTCGTAAAGTGCATAACGTACTCAAAATAAAGTGGAATTAAACATAGATGTAACATATTTGGGGTCTGTGCAGGGGATTTTAAGCAACAAATGATGCTTTTATTAGCATTTAATTGCTCGAGGAAAAATTATACTGCATTATATTTAATACCTTAAGACCCGTTACTTCTTTTTTTTTCTTTGCTAAAAGGCTCCTCTCTTAATTTCAACAGCTTTTATCTGAAAAATCAAATAGTAGGAAAAAAAAAGTAGGACATAATTTTCATAGCTAAATAATGTATCTATAACAATAGCAGGTATTTGAAGCTCTCAGGAGCAACCAAGGAAAGATTTTCTGTTTGCAAAGTTCTCGTGCTAGCAACTTATTAGGAAATGTTAAACAGATACTAAGAAAGCTGAAGACACAAAGGGAATCAGGAGAAATGTGGCTTAGCAGGAAAATCTACTTTTGCTTTAACAGATTAGATGGCATTTCTAAGATTACACAGTAGAATACGATTTTATGTTGCTGCGTATTAATAAAAAATGAGCAAAAATGTTTCATCTTGCGTCTCATGCAAATAAAAGCTTTTAAAGATTTGTGCAAAATCTTGCAATAAGATGTGAGCTCTTTTAGAACTTTGATGCACAAAACATTATAATTTCTCACATTTTTGCATAATTTATTTAACTCATTGAATATCAATACTTATTTATGAGATAAGAGTTTTGAGGGACTGAGAAGGGATGCAATGCTTTAAGTATACGGTTTGCTTAAATGTCTTATCAAGTCATACGTGTCCCAGTGGTATCGAACTAATATTAGGTCTGTCCTATTAACTGGAAGAACGTACGGGGTGAGCCACGTATCAGTAACCTCTTTAAAATCTCATAGTTACCGAAGTGTATATGGTTTGCACATATGTGCACAGAAAGATGGGACATTTTTATTTATAATGAAAAAAAAAAGAAAAGAAAGAAAAAAAAACCAGATAAATAAGTTTGCCATTTGCCATGGTTACATTTTTGACCAAAAGGAGGCACCGGGCTCAATTAATTATGAGCTTATTCAGAGCTAATTTAAAGCTAAATTCAGATTAATATATTATTAGATCGATAGGAGATTCAATATTCCATCGATTAAATGCTTTTTCCATCATTGAGAATTAAATATGCACTGCAAAAAAAAAATATTTTACTGCATAATACAGCTTATTTCATAGTGTAATAGACTATAAAATTGCTAATTTTACAATAATGAACTGCAAATTTGATAATTTTACCGTAATGAAGTGTCAAAACTGCTAATTTTACAATTTTAAACTGGAACCTCTGCTGCCAGCATTAAACTGTTGTTTTTTCAGTATAATATTGACAGCAGATGTTCCAAATTATTTACAGTATAATAGAGTAATATTGTTGTTTTTACAGTATAATAAATCTAATTTATGGTAATTATATTTAAAATTGCTAATTTTGAGGTAATGAACTGCAACACTGCTAATTTTACAGTTTATTACTATAAAACCTATGCTTCTAGTGTTATATTGTAAAAACAAGTTATTTTTTGCAGTTTGCCCTCCAGACGAGGGAAAAGGCCTTGGTCAAGGAAGACGCACAGAAGGGGAAATCAAAACGGTGACCCCAACTCTATGAAGAAAACGGAGCCTAAAAAAATCATTAAAGAAATCGCTTAGAAAACCTAAGGAACTTGATTAAAACTAAGGTTTTTTTCTATAGCTAAATGTGTATACGCAAGCTTTTATCGTGTTTTTAAATGTTTCAAATTTAAAGAAACGCTTTCCATCAAATTTCTCTCACCTAAAAGAAAGAAAAAAACCTAGCCCTCCCCCCTTTTCTTGGCGGTCTCCAGAGAACATTAATTAGTAAATAGGGATGTTTTTGAGTAAGAGCGAGGTGGAAGGTGTCAAATTCCCGAATAAATATTTTTTCTTGGAGGTTCAAATCGGGTAACGTGAAAAAAATCTTTGAAAAAATGCAACAGTGCTTTTGACAGTGATTAATATTGTGTGAATTGTTTACGCTGAGCTTTTCCTTTTAGCAGCATGTTTTAGGTGAAATTAAGTTACATATTACTTGTCTAATACATGAGAATATTTTTTTAATAAAAAAATGCTTATTGTTTAAAGGTTAAATTGGTTGGTTCTGGCCCAAAAATAATTTAAAAAAAACTGAGGAGCAATGCTAATTTAAAATGTAAAGAGTACTTCCAAGCGAGCTGTTTGTCTTGGATTTTCTGAGCGTTTTTTTATCCGATGCTATCAGAGTAAAGAGTGTTTTATATGTTGCCCTTTGATATTTTTTTTATCCCCTATCAATCATTGCTAATCACATGTTTACAACTTTTGCGCTGGAGGAGGGTAACATTTCAAATTATTTTACCTGACAAGACATGAAATATAGCCAAATTTGTTAAAATTTTACATATTTTGAACAAAGGGATTCTTAATATAAGAAGAAAAAAAATTAAAAAAATAATAATAATCGAAACGACTTTAAAGGTGTAGCTGAAAATTGCTCTAAAAATTAAAAAAAGCGAATTTTATTCTTCGAACACCATCTGTACCACATTTAAGCACAAGTTCTTGACATAATCGTTATTCTTTATTTCAAAATTAGCGCTGAACTTCCAGTGGTTTATAACATATAAATCGATTGATTTGTCAAAATTAAAAAATTAAGAAGAAGTATTATTTTCTCGCTTTGTTTCCGAATGGAGTTGTAGAAAAAAATGTATTGCATAACCTTACATATATAATTAAATTATAATGACATACTGCCGTCTTTAAAATACGTTTAAACGTGTTTTTTTTTCTTTTTTCAGTGGTTTTCCGTTTCAATATTTACTTGCTTAATCTATTAAAAAAGAAAAAAAATCACAAATGTTTTAATTCATAACACCAGAGGAAAGGCTAAGCTAATACAAATTATTGTATTATCGCACTGTATTAGCATTGTGTAGATCATTGGTATGAGTATAAGAAGAAAAATTAAATCGAAATATTCTGGATAGTAAGAGACAACACACGTAGAAAAGAAAAAAAAATCTGCCTTTAAGAAGATTATTTGACAATTTTCAAGTTACAGAAGATTAACAGGCAGCAAGAGTCAATGGAAAACAATGAAAAGCGAATGAAGACCAGATGCCATTTTAAGAAGTAAATTTGACTTATTCCACCCGACTCACTTAAGCTCTAGGTATTACAGCATTTATTTGGTAATGCAACCATTTGCACTTTTTCATGTAAATGAGACCTCATTTTTAAACGGGTTCAAAACTTAGTTCAATTAATGTGGTTTTGTTTGCTTTTCAAAACTCAGGATTTCATGGCTGGAATAAATAATAATACGACTTTCTATGATGAGTAGGATAACAGTGCAAACTATTTCACTATATTTAGTGATCATTAAAAGATATATTTAGAAGCTATGTGCTGTTAACCCAACTTGAAATAGAGGAAGAGCAGAATGTTGGAAGCTACCATTTTTGCTGTAAAAGAGTTTGCGGCAAGATTGATGCTAACAATGATAATGTTCTGAAAGTTGCGGCTTTGTCACGTGACCTTTACATTTGTATCTTTTTTTATATTTTTGTCATCAGCACTATTAACTTTATCGTTTAATACTTTGTATTAACTTTTCATGCAAACCCTTTTGCAAAGCTTTCGTGCATTGCAAGTAAGGTGTAGAATGATTCTTTAATGTGTTTTATTTTTATTGTTGCCTAAAATAAATTATAGTTAATAGTAGTTAAATTAATACAATGTCGCAAATCAAATACAAATATTTTTCTTTGTAGATATTGTATGAAAAATTAAATTTTTCTTGGTTAGTTTTATTCTTGCGACAAACAAAGCATTTTAACTATTTGTTACTTAAAAGAGACACATTATCTAAAAACAAATTAAGTATTTATTTTTTTTAATTTATTTTAAATTTAAAATTGGTTAAACATGTATTACTCTCTATCAATTATTTAAAAAGTTTTGAGTGGTTTTAGGTTACTCACGCTAAGTGTCCAAATCAAAAGAAAAGATTTAAGCGGCTTTTTTCTATTATAGTTTTTTTGTGCGTGTATGTTTTTCCATTTCATTGTTTCCATATTTGTTATTAACAGCCATTTTGAGCACCTTAGGAGTTTTTTCCAATTGAAGATACGGTTTATAAGTACTACTTTTTTGCTCAGTATATTGTATTGGGCAAAACTTTGCATTGTGTACTTATTTTATAAATTACTAAAATGTTAAGAGCATGTAAAGCCGTTATAAATGTAACTTGGTAATATATAGTTTTCTTAATTTTAACGTAATTATCTATAGATTACTTTCTAATAAATATTTAAAAAAAACTAGAGCACAGGTTCAAAAGGGGATCGTTTAACAACAATTATTTTTGCAAAATGTGCAAAAAAAAAAAAAAAAAAGCCTAAAGAGTTTTTAAAAATGGGAAATTTTGTTGAAATTTTTTGAATTTGTAAAAAATGGAGGAATGTTCTCTCTCTTTAAAAATTCATTTTTGATTGTTGAATAAGTGAGTAAAATTTTTTGAAGAGTTATATATTTTACTTAATTAAAAATAAACTGCTACGTAGGTAATGTGCCCTCTTCCGAAGATTAATATAAAATAACCTTTCTAAAGATTAGAAATCTGACTACGATATCAAAACTTTTGTAAGAAAATCACTTTTTGGAAAGTTTTCAAACCAAGTTTTTGCAGAAATAGCAATATGAGGGCAAGTCAAGAGCATTCGAACAACGACACAAACTTCAACATTTTTTTCAAAAGATGAAAGCAAGAAAATGGGGATCCGAGTGTCTGGTAAAAAAAGGAAATAATGAAAGCGTATTTATGGATGCTGTTTGTAGGAGCATTCTTGAAAGAGCTCCGACCACGTGGATCTAGAGCATTTTAATCTTAAAAGAAGGGAGAAATGTCAAAAAGGAAAGAAAGAGAAATGAAGCGCACGTAGTGAAACAACCATCGGGAAACTGACTCTATTGTGTTGGGGGATATTAATTATTTACCGAGGAGAAGAACTTATTGAAGGAAGAATGTGAAGATGATTTTAAAACTTTTTTTAGAGAAATTTTTAGCAGTCAGCGCAAGAAAGAGAAATATGAGTCAAATATTTCTGGTAAACAGGAATTGATCAAAACGAGTTAGTGTATAACAAAAGCAAAATTTTGATATGTGATTACATTGTTTCAAAAGAGGCATGTTCAAAGGGTAGATTTATATATATATGGTATATATATATATATATTATATATATATATATATATATAATATATATATATATATATATATATATATATATATATATATATATATATATTATATATTATATATATAATATATATTATATATATATATATATATAATATATATATATATATATATATATATATATATATATATATGTTGATTTTTCTTCAAATTTTGAACGCGGTATTTCTCAAGCAGCACTCTCCACCGGCCACTGCTTCTTCTTGGTGGTGGCTGCTACTCTTTCTTTCTCTCTCACGCACGCATGCAATACATACACACACAACCCTGCATGCAAACCCCAGGAGGAACATGTTTGCGGAAGGTTTATTGTGTGCTACATGTTGTCTAAAATGCGTTGTGTATACTGTCCGTTCGTGAAAGCCGCGCCTGGCACTCGCTAACCTTTCCACTTAAAAAAGGGGTGATGGGTTTTGAGTGGGAACTCCGAAGTTTTCAATTTAAAACTTGCATTTTTGCTATTCTTTGACATATTCAACTAAACTATGTAATTGAAATTAACATCTTTCCACGTTGTTTGATACGGATCGAAATGCTTTTACTATTCTTCCTCTTACTGTTATCTTACCTATAACCCCTGTTTTGGTAAGATCAGAGAAGACCCGACGCATGCGTAAATAAGCGGATGATTTTACCTAAGAAAATCAGACAGTAGACGAGAGAGTCTGGTATAAATAAAGTCGATCCCGAGGGACAGGAAACATTTTTAAAAACACAAATTCCAGCTAGTAGAGTCCTAACGCAACTGATTATTGGGAAAAACATAATTTCGTTCAAGGTAATTTTATAGATTTTTTTTAACCGCTAGCAAAGGGCAGAAACAAAAGTAAAACGGTACGAGGTTAATTACGGATTTATTTCTCGTCAGTTTTTGCCTGTGAGACGAATGAAATGTTTTAAATATTTTCATTCTTAAAAAAATAGGACCAAAATCAAGAACAAAATTTCAAATGTTTATGTAAGAAACTAACCTGTGGTGTAAAAAGAACACTTTTAAGGAAATGACTTCTTGACATTATTACTTTTTCTTTTCCTTTTGAGTTTCGCTTTCTTAAAAATAACAATGCATGTAGAAGTGAAGAACACTCCGAGAACGAGTTCGACTTTATCATTTTCTTGAAAGACACGAGCACGAAGAAAGAGATGAGAGCGACAGATGAAAAACACAAAATGAAAACATACTTGCGAATGCAGTTTGAATGAAAACCCTTGAAAGGGGCATATGGTTGTAGAACATTTTCGTGCTTAAAATGAGTTGTCAGGAATAAAGGACAGAAAAATGAAATTCACTTCCAGAAATATCTAAAATGAAATGTCGAGTTTGGAATAAATAACACTGCGAAGCAACCTCTCGAAATGCTTCTGACTCCATATTTCCTGATTCTTATGTAAAATGACCCCCTGAATCTAAATATAACCACTGGTTCCCTCCCCTCCCTTCCCCCTTATTTTAGTGGTAGCACCACATCTCCAAATTTAAGTTTTCTGACAGTTTCACAGCCCCTTCTTTATTTAGAAGGGCGTAGTAGCATTATACTAACCATAACTTTTTTTATGAGTATCTTGGAAGGAAACAAGTTTAAAAACATCAGTATTTGCTGCTTTCAAGAAATCTGATAGCAGTGTTTAACTGTAAAATTACAAAAAAATATCAGAAGCGATTTTTATTATTTGCTTATTTATTTTCAATATGAAATTAATTTTCTCCTAAAAAGCAATAAGTTACCGCCCCTAAGTCAGGGCTAACACAGAAACATGCAATATACTGCCAGTTCGGTCATTCCATCCAAGAACTTCACTTCACTTCACTCCTCGAGGGGCCACAGTGCATGTCATTGTTGTGACTTAACCTGATACGGCATTCTCGAGGCTTTGTATTTAACAATTATAACAATTACAATATCTAATTTTCACAAAAACATAAGACAATTACAATGAATAGCAACACGAAGCATAAAACATTTACAACATATAATGACTCAAAGACATAAAATAATTGAAACATATAATTACATGAAGTTAGCAGTTTGCACTTTCCCATTAAAAACAGAGTTGCACAGAAGGTTATATAAACAGTTGTACAGGTAGACGAAGAGAGTGGGATAGAGAACTTTGAGCATATGGTGAATAATTTAAAGTATGACATTTACTCCATATAGTTGGAGTTAAAAATACTAAAACACTGTGGATGAGGCCAGTAGAACATTTTACAGTGGAATATTGCAAATATTTACAAGCATATAGTATACAAGGAGAGGGAGAAAGAGGGCAGTACGCTGGAGGCAAAAATCCTCTTATACAGGCAAAGAGAGCCAAAAAAAAGAAAAAAAAAAAAAAACTGGTAGCTAATACGAAATTAGAGTACCAGCGAGAGATTCAAATCTAATTTCACATTTGGTACCTGTTTTTTTGGCTCTCTTTGCTTCTTGGAATAGAAAAGTAACAGAGCTGGAGGCAAAAATCCTCTTATACAGGCAAAAAGAGCCAAAAAAAAAAAAAGAAAAGAAAAGAGAAAAAAAAAACTGGTAGCTAATACGAAATTAGAGTATACGAAATTAGAGTTTTTTTTTGGCTCTCTTTGCTTCCTGGAATAGAAAAGTAACAGAGCTGGAGGAAAAAATCCTCTTATACAGGCAAAGAGAGCCAAAAAAAAAAAAAAAAACAAAACTGGTAGCTAATACGAAATTAGAGTACCAGCGAGAGATCCAAATCTAATTTCACATTTGGTACCAGTTTTTTTTTTTTGGCTCTCTTTGCTTCTTTAAGAGGATTTCAGCCTCTAGTTTAGTTGCTTTCCTATTTCAGGCTGATGAGTGCCAATAAGCGTGAAACTGCACTCCTTGGATGGAATAACCGAGTTAGCAATATATTGCAGAATTTTATATTTCCTCCTTTGAGTACTATATTCCAAAACATTAAAAAAAAAAAAATGCAAAAATTGGAGGCATCATATATCGCATACGAGTCGCACAGCATATCATATGTAAAAAACCTTTCTGCATTTTTTAAAATTTATTCAATTTACATTCATACAAAGATTAAAAGTAAATGTAATCATGCTTATAGAATAGAATTTATTCTGTAGGTGCACCTTACCACTTATGTATCACTCTATATCTAGAAGAAATACAGTAACATTATTGTCAGACTTTCCTATTCCAGCTTGATCACTTATGGCGACACCTTCGACTTAGCCAAGTTTATACTTTCGAAGCTTTATAATTAGAAAGCTTCATAATGTATTACATTTTTATTATGTATGCTGTAATACTGAATTGAAGCAAAACTAATTTTCTCTTTACACCCATACTAAATTTCAAACTTAACTGGTAAGCAAAAACGGTTTGATTAATTGAACCTAATTTTTGAATAATTAGATTTTAGTTACATGCCATGTTGTTTTAATTATAACTACTTTCTTCACAGGGTGCGGCAGAGAAGCTTGCTGATTTTAATTGGATGCTAATTAGCAAGGCGTCAGAAAGGAGTGGAGAGGGTTTCATTTTCAAGAAGGGGCCCTGCAGTTTTGTTATCTCACAATTTAACTGTCCCCATGCGTAAGACAACAGAGCAACGGATCGTTCGCCGCCGAGGCTTACTTTTCAATTAATCTTTCTGATATCGCCACTCAACGTGCATTCCGAACTCAGCTCAAAATTCATCCCGGTTGTCCCGTTCCTGGAATCGATTGTTTTGTGGATAAAAACATTCAGAAAAAGTGAGAGTGTGGCAAAAAAAAAAGACCCAGGACGTCAACAGATTTTCAGAACTCCAGAAAACATCGAGAAAGCGAGGGAGTCGTTTTCGCGCTCTCCCACTCATTCGGCGCGTAAACACGATGCTGCTCTGGAGATTTCTGATTGCGCACTGAGACGAATTCTTCACTACGAGCTCCAGTTTCATTCCTACAAACTTGCTGTGGTTCAACAGTTGAGTAATAACGTCCTCTTGAGAGATTGACATACCGTAGCCGGCGCGCTCCCCTGATTTGACACCCTGCGACTATTTTTATGGGGTTATATCTCAAATCCATCGTTTACGACGACAAGCCCCGAATCCTGCAACACCTGAAGAACAACATCCTTCATACTATCGCCAACATTCCAGTCAGACCAGTCATTTAGGGGGGGGGGGTCAATTGCCCCCCCCCCTCCCGACTTTGAGAAATCAATGTATTTACATATAAGTGGGCGTGGTTTTTTATGTTTTCCGAAGAATTTGCATTGTGTTTGGAACCTTTGCCCTCCCCCCCCCTGGAAAAACTTGAACGTCTCTGAGTCCAGTCGATATGCTAGAAAGAGGGGGAAAAAAACTTCAAATCTAGGTTAGATCAGTGCATCATTAATGAGGGTCGCTATTTGCCAGGTGTAATTTTTAAATCTAGTTAAAATAAAAATTCAGTATGAGTACAATATCTTATAAAAAGAAATAAACTGATACACGAAGTACTTTTTATTTTATTGACTTTTCAAATCAGCAAGTTTCTGCGCCGCACCCTGCACAAATAATTGTCTTTTATCTTTGCAAGAGGAAAACATATTCCTATTAACTCATTTGTACAACAATCACACTTTTTAGCCTACTTTCCCGTTAAAAATAAAAGAAAGACGAAAAAAGTATTAAAAGTAGCTTAATGCATCTAAAAAATATCGCCAAGTCCAAAAAATATCGCCAAGTTAAAAAAATATCGCCAAGTCCAAAAAATATCGCCAAGTTAAAAAAATAAAAAGGTAAAATGAATATCGAAAAATTAAAAATTTGAAAGTAGGGTATTGAGATGGGGAATTTGTGCGTCGGTCGGTCGGTCGGTCGGTCGGTCTGTCGGTCTGTCTGTCCCCCCCTAATAACTTTTGAATGAACATTCCGATTTGGACAAACTTTTTTTTGTTGGAAAGATCTCGGCGAGTACAGCTCATTCCCATATTTGATTTTTTGATTTGAACATTTTTTGGTTCAACTTTGAGCCGTTCAAAAAACCGGTCCCGCGATACTAACTTTTTAATGAACAGCCCGATTTGAACAAACTTTTTTTTGTTGGAAAGAACTTTTCAAGGGTACTTCATTCCCGTATTTACATTTCCGATTTGAACAATTTTTCGTTCAACATTGAACCGCTCAATCAAGCTGTCACCCCTAATAACTTTTGAATGAACAGTCCGATTTAAACAAACTTTTTATTATTTGAAGCATCTCGGCAAGGATACTTTATTACCGTATTTAAATTTTCAATTTGAACACTTTTGGTTCAATATTGAACCGTTTAAGCAACCTTTCTCCACCTAATAACTTTTGAGTGAACCGTCCGAATGGAATAAATTTTTTTTTGTTCGAAAGATCTCAGCGAGTGCAGCTCATTCCTATATTTGATTTTTTGATTTCGACAATTTTTGGTTCAACATTGAACCGTTCAAACAACCGGTCCCGCGATGCTAACTTTTGAGTGAACAATCCGATTTGAACAAACTTTTTTTTGTTCGAAAGATCTTTTCAAGGATACTTCATTCCCGTATCTACATTTTCGATTTGAACAATTTTTCGTTCAACATTGAACCGCTCAATCAAGCTGTCACCCCTAATATCTTTTGAGTGAACAGTCCGATTTAAAAAAACTTTTTTTTGTTCGAAGGATCTCAGCAAGGATACTTCATTACCGTATTAAAATTTTCAATTTGAACACTTTTTCGTTCAACATTGAACCGTTCAAGCAACCTTTCCCCACCTAATAACTTTTGAGTGAACCATCCGAATGGAATAAACTTTTTTTTGTTTGAAAGATCTCGGAGAGGCTTTCCCATGCATTCCCATATTTCGCTTTTTGATGTGAACCATTTTTCGTTCAATATTGAACCGTTCAGAAAAAAAATTAACATTAGCGTCTACGGGGAATTTAAGTTGAATGTTGATCCTGAACTTAAAGTCGGATTTCCTTCAAACTAACTTTGTAAGAAAATGGTTTTGATAAATAATGTTTGTAACGTACTTTTCTGAGTAATCTTCTATGAGGACTCTGATTCCGACTCCGACTCCGCAAACATGGCGGAAATGCAGGCTCAGAAAAAAAAATTACTGACTGTGCAGACGATTTTTTGTTTATTTATAAATTTGTTTTATTTTATTTATTATTATTATTATTTTTTTTTGGCAGACGATGTTTTTTTTGTAACAAAAATTTTTCATTCACGAGAACATTTTATTCTTTATTTATATTTAACAACTGGCAACAGATTAAAAGTGAAATTCGAGACATTTTATTAACGGACGAGTTTTTTTTTCTTTTTTTTTCTTTCTTTGATAAAATGTGTTTTGATGCTCTTTGTACTTTTATTTATTCATTTATTTATTTTATTATTATTATTATTATTATTATTATTATTATTATTATTATTATTTTTTTTTTTTTTTTTTTTGAAAACGATGAGGATTTTTTCTACGGAGGAACAGTTACACTCTTTAAAAGGTGCGACAAAACTTTATTTATTCGTTAATTACCTTTTACGTGTCTACTTCATCTGATGAAAGGGTATATTTTGCTTTCAGAAATCAGCTTTGAGTGCTAAAAAGGTATGTTTGACATAATTTTAAGTCTCAGATAATCAAGAGAATAATGATCAGATGCGAGAATGCCGATGTCGATGTACGGGAAAGTAGGCTCGTTTAGTTCTTGACAGAACTTCTTGTTTTATGATAGTTTCTTTTCTACGATAAACCAAAATTTTAATGTATAACATGCAAAATTGAATGTTTCAGTCAACGCAGAGTTTGCTTTTCAACCTAATCAATATGTTTTGTATTTTTTTTTTATAAACTGAGAAGATTAATCTTGCTAATATTTTTTGATTTATTGTTTAAAAAAAACTTATCCAGTTGAACATCAAGTTAAACATATTTGAAATGCCCGATAAAGATTTTTAAAGTCCTCTAAAACTTTTAAACAAATCAAAAAACCGTAAAAAAAAGACATAGTAGCAGCGTTAAACAGCATTAAAAATAATATTGTTATGAGTTCAATAATAGCGTTATTATTTTATTGGTAAATATAATAGGTTTAATATCATTAAACTTAAACAATAATGAAAATTATACGCTAGAGAGTGTGTCACAAAAAATAAAGCATTTGCCAACGCAGAAGAACTAGAGCATAATTTCTAGGTTAGGTTTTAAATTTGAAAAAAAATCCTGAAGCAGAATACTTGAAATCTCGAATAATTATTTTTATTATTTTTAATTTTATTCTCCATGCTTACTATTAGGCTATTCATAATTAATATTAAACTATGCATAGAAATAGAAAATTCAAAATATTTTTTGTCTATATAATTAATAAAAAAAATAAATAAAAAAGAAAAGAAAAAGTTACTCCTCCCCGAATATAAGACTACTTTTTTAAAACTTCTCTTCGAAAATCTTCCATTAAAGTCTCTCTAAAAATTTCCTTATTATCCACATCCTAGAAAGTAAGTCAACTTTCAATATTAGTTACTTCAGTTAAGTTCTAAATTAAAGTGTGCAATATGTATTGCACACTTTAATTTGCACTAAAGTAAATATTTTTCTTACGATACGCACTTTAATGAACTAGTAACCTTCTCGGGGGCAAAACGTATTTACACATAAAATCCTCTGCAACAAGGGGTGTGTATCAAAATAGTTTCCAATTGCTGCCCAAGAGGGTAAAAAATTTAATTTTTACGAAGATATATAATTCCAACAAAAATTATTCATTTATAAGAGAACTTTATATAATTTTTTTTATTTATTTAAGTGTTCGAAACGGATTAAAAATAAAATTTGAAGCATTTCATTTACGAATGAGGTTTT
The DNA here is from genome assembly GCA_038373865.1 of Uloborus plumipes. Lineage (NCBI taxonomy): Eukaryota > Metazoa > Arthropoda > Arachnida > Araneae > Uloboridae > Uloborus > Uloborus plumipes. The sequence continues at coordinate 882 of JAXGGA010022296.1, read as the reverse complement.
TTTTTCTTTTTTTGTTTTGATAAAATTTGTTTAATGTGTAATTTCTTTTTTTTACTATTTTTTCTTTAGAAATTGAGGAATTTTTCAACGGAAGAGCTATAAAAGCTGCGTTGTTTGAAAGGTGCTACAACTTTATTAAAAAAAAAATAAATAAAAAATTAAAAAAAACAACCCATGCACACAAATAATTTTACCCCCCCCCCTTCTTATAATATAATGTGCTTTAATTGACCCCTATAAGCTGAGTGATTCGGAACACCTCCAAATCACTATATGTATAAATAATAACTGGTGGCCTCGGTGGCCTAGAGGTAGAGTATTCTCCTAGTAAGCAAGAGGTCGCGGGTACGAGTTCTGCCTTCGCCATTTATGTTATTTCAACCTCTCTGTGTCGTCAATCTGTCCTGTGCTGGCAGGAAGCAAGGCGCATAGTACGCCTTGTATGTTGAAGCTGATGCTTCTGTATACAAAAAACAAATAATTAATAACTGTTCAAAATGTTTTGCCTTTGCTCGGAATATCAAAAGCAAAGCAAGACTGAAGTTTTGACTTGAAAAAAAGAATTAAAACAATCTTTTGACTAATTTTTTTACAATCAAAGCTGAAAAGTGTACCGATTCACCCCTTTTGCGGTTATCTAATATCTATATTTTCATTACAATTATTCATAATTAAATAAGCTTTGGTTAAATGAGAATGGTTAGTAATAATTTCAAAAGCTGAATTAGTTTCAAGCACCTTTAGCTATAACTCCGATCATTAATCCAATTGTACTTGCTCAGAAGTGATTTATTAATTAGTTATCTTATTTTTTTTTAATTTGAAATCCGTTTAATTCTTTATTATAAGCTCCGACATTTATGACTACGCATTACAAAACCA
>JAXGGA010022295.1:0-15215 GCA_038373865.1 Uloborus plumipes | reverse complement strand
CTTGGCGATATGTCGCCAAGCTTTTGGTCGCCAAGTGTTTGACGCCAACTTGGCGACATATCGCCAAGTTGGCGACAAATTTGGCGAAAAAATTATTTTTTGAATTTGGGTTCAACTTGGCGCTATTGGCGATATTTTGCGAAAAATTCAATAAATGATATTAAAATCAGCAATATTTAGAAAAATAACCATTGCAAAATATTTTTGCATTTGTTTCGTGTGTAGATTAGGTTGAGTAAATATTTGAATTGTTACTTGCTCTCACTCCAAAGCACTTTTTTTAACACTTAAGGCAACTGCTAAGAAATTTATACGTAAAAGGAAGTAGTGTGGGGTCCATACCAGATTTTTTTTTTTTTTTTGGCAAGAAATGGTTTGGATTTCTCTGCTGTCACTGAAATCACTCAGGTATCAGAGTCCGAGTAGACACAGCTACCCGATTTAAGGCGGAATAAGTGCAGCTTCCGCTTTTGCGAGCACCATTAAAGGGGAAGTCTGATTTAGCTTAATACACATGCCATAAGACCCGTTTAGAGGACAGGTGGACATTCACAACACACTCATTCATAAAGAGAAAGGACAGGGACAGAAGAGAGAGAAAAAGTACATCCATGCCCAAGCCGGGATTCGAACCCGGGACCACTTCATCCGAGTCAGACTTCCCTGACCACTAGACAAGGTGGCCGACTTAAACTACTCTACGAAGATACGTCACGTAACTACGAAGAAAAAGTTTTGGAGGTCTTCATGAAACTTTTCTCCCTATTCAGTAAGAAAACTTTCATTTCGTATTTCTCTTGACGTTTAATACTGGCGACTAGGAAGCAACCCTAAGCTATCTCTAGAAACAAATTTCTACTAGCAAACGATAAATTAAAAACTAAATTCTTTCACTCAAGATATTTACTGTACTACGTATAGAAATAAATAATAATTTAGTAAAGCAAATGTTGCAGACGATAAATTTAAAATGGTTCGCAATAATGTTGCCTCTTTTATGGCACTTGTCAATCAAATGAGAAAATGAGTCCATTTCTTACAATAGGTAGAGAAGGAATAAATTGACGCGTGCCATATTTGTGAATTTAGAGACATTTTGGAGATATGGCAAGTTTATGAAAGAGGGAATAATTCTTTAACCCTATGGGGCCTTAAAAGAGATAACACTATAGCGAACCATTCTAAATTTATCGTCTGCAACATTTATTTTACTAAATTGTTATTTATTTCTATACGAAGTGTAGTAAATATCTTGAGTGAAAGAATTTAGTTTTTAATTTATCGTTTGCAAGTAGAAGTTTGTTGATGTTTATTGTTGTTATTATTTTGAAGAAAAACGCACGAAATGTAGGTGACTAACATTTGAAAGTTTTTAAATCAAATGAATTTAAGGGAAAAAAACATGCTCCAAATATATTTTTGCTATGCGATTATTTATTATTGGAACGTAATTTGCAGCAGTAACTGCATTTCGTTGGCGAAAAAAAAATTAAACTTTACGTTCTTTATTGCAACCCCAGTCTCGTCTTTTTTTAATTCAAATGAAATATCGGAGGCGTTGCAGTATTTGACCAATGGTTGCTGCAAGAGACAAAACCAAGACCCTCCCACTTCCTTACAACATGACCTGAACAATGAGACACCTGCCTTGATATAAAAAAATTTAAATGTGTTAGCTCTTCGGCAAATTTCTTATATTTGCTGACCTATTCACTTTCTACAAGATTATGCATTTAGCTCCAGAACCAAAGCCACACTTGAGAATTCAGCGTTGTTTAAATTTGATTATGTATCACCCAGTGGCGCACCCAGAATTGACGGGCTAGCTGGTCCTCCTTCGAAAAAGTTTTCGAATTTGAAGTCCTAAAGAAAAAAAGCTTTTTTGGTGAAATGAAGAAGGAGGTTGGGGAGATATCTCTCGGCAAATTTCCATCGTCAGTCCAAAAATCGCTATTTTAAGCAGTTCGGTTTTTATCAAGGTGGTTCATCTGCATTCTTTGGGGAGGGGCTTAATGGACCCTGATAAACCCTATCTCTGCCATGTTAACCCATTAACCGCCGAAACTCGAAATAATTTTTTGTTTTTGATACAAATCATAAAAGTTATTATTTTGAGCCCATACAACAGTATTATGCTGCAAAAAGAAAAACATGACACTTACATTTAGAAATATAGGGTGTTGCGTTGACGCAACGTCAGCGGAAAAGGGGTACGGCTGCTAAGTAGTTTTATTTAATACAATTCCGCAGTTTCAATGCGTTTTAGAGAGGAAAAATTTGTATGAGCTTTGATATGGTTTTGAAACGTGCAGAGAACTTTAGAAGAAAATGAAATTTGTTTTTAAAAAATCAATCTTCATAAATTTTAAATTTAACAAAAAATTTGATTATCCAAGTTGATTACATGGTCTGTGCAATCGGGTTGGAGAGCAATATCACAAGTATTGCAACGATAAACAGTTTGACAATGGCAATGGGGCCGTGGTCAGCCCGATAAGTAAGGCTCGTAACCGGAGGGGCCCGGGTTTGATCCTAGCCGATCAAAGATCCACCGTCGTTACTAATAGCGGCTGGGCGATGCAAAATAAGGGTCGTGGTCACAGAGTCCTCCAAGTGAAATGATGCTTCTGGAGGTACAAGACCAGTTGTTTGCTTAGCCCTTAGTCTGGTTTAAAAGAACAGAGCGTTCTTAGCTAAATCGAGCTTCCACCTTAATGTTGCTCGTAAAGCGGAAGCCTAACTTATTCCGCTTTAAATAGGGTGTCTGTCTACTTGAGTCGGGTACCCGAGTGGTTTCAGAAACAACACAATGGCAATACTTGCACCGTAGCCTTTTGTTATTTGTAAACCTTGCTGTAAAATGCCCCCAGATACTGGCATTGGTAAGCTGCATGTACTTGGCCATCCTGTCGCTGTACTTTTCTTCTGTGTATTATTATCAAAAGGGGGGGGGGCTGTAAAAAAATAAGTGCAACCTCTCGTCTAAAATCCATCAGTGACTTTCTATTTCCTTCTTCAGATAGTCTTGAAAGTTTCCAAGCATTTGTTTGTGCAATACCGATATAATTTGAAAATATTGGGCACCATTTTTTCTTTCGGACTCTAATTCTATAATTTGAAACTAAATTATCGCACAAATCAACATTACCCATTTTCATGTTATATTGCTCAATGATGCAAAGCTAAGGAACATAAACATTTTTCTTCTGAATTCTAGAGTAGCGAGAAACGATCTTTACAAGGCTCAATTTTACCTAAGTAGAACCTCGAATCCTCATCATCAGAGTTTTTATTTATTTATTTATTTTTTCAAAAACCTGTTAGAATGCTTCTTAAACTAAGATATCTTGTTCTGGGCATTTCAAATGGTGGAGACGAAAAAAAAAAAGCTTGCACAGTCAAAACGCACAGAATAGAAATGAAATCTATGACTTTCGGAAGAGCAGTTGAGACAGGCGATCTGACTACCCCTTTTTCGCTGACGATGCGCTCACGCAACACCTGCTTTTGCTTTCCTTCCCTCCCCCACATAATCATTTTCTGAGTGGATCTTTTTTATAAAAGTGACCTTGACTAAGAGTATTTCACATATAAACCCAAACTTTTTTTCTTTTCTAACTTTTTTAATAGAAAAATACATCACAAATTTGAGCAAAAAAAAAACCATGTTAGAACCACAATTTTTATGACATTAAAAAAAAAAAATGTTTGAGGCAATTGTTTTACTTAATATGTTTATATGGTTGTTCTTAAACCTAAAACTGAAACTGGTACAAAAATGAGTTAAATAGCGAATTTTTTATGATTTTTTATAATTACCGTTGCGTCAACGCAACACCAGCGGGTAATGGGTTAAATCCACCAACTTTAGGTACCTTTTTCTCCAGTGCCGTATTTCCGTATGGGCTTAATTGGCCCAGGGCGGCACGATGGGGAGGGCTTCACTTTTCCCGCATTGAAAAAGACCTTTTTTTTTTACAACTCTAAAATACAACACATCAGGGGGCGGCCAGTTTCAAAAGCCCAGGGCGGCCTCATATCTAAATACGCCTGTTTTTCTCGGAAATGGAGAAAGGTGGGGCTGAGAAATTTTTTATCCATGTAGGAATAACATGTTTTATATACTTTAAATCGTGTTTTTCTCTCAAAGTGGAAATAATAATATCTATTCAATATTTTACGTAAAACCACTTTTAAAATAGCATTTTTGATGATTTTTGACTCCATAAAAAGTATTCATCAATATATCGTCAAATCCTTGTGTTACAATGTAACACACTACATAATATAAGCGTCATTAAAAATTGGCCCCGTCAGTTTGACAGATGTTAAGAAAAAAGAACATAAACATGAAAAATTCATGTTTCAAGAAAAACGTATTTTTCAAATTTCCTTCGTGCGATTGACACATTGAATATTATGATGTTTCTATTTCTTGATAAGCAAATGTGCTGTATGGTTGGAAAGGTAAAAGTTTAAACTTTTTAATGAAAATAAATATATACATTTTTGGTCGAAATTCAAAGTCCCCTTAAGCCCATTAGGTCCTCCGTGGGTGCGCCACTGGTATCACTCCTACATGAAAATGAAACATTCTGAAAAAAGGCAGAGTGCCATCTTTTCAGAGCCACACTATACGCACCTGTCCTTGAAATCTGCGTTCCCGTCCGGCGGGTAGTAGACCGGCTGCTGCTCCCCGACCTCCGTCGCTCCGCTGTCGGATCTCTCATCCTCCGCATCCCCATCATCCGGTCGGACGGAGCTCGCGCTGCTCGAGTCCGTGGGGTGCCGGACGCGCACCGTCCGGCTGACGGACACCTGCACGGAAAGACACCGTTTAGTTTGAATGCCACACATTAGACCAAGGTATAGTTGTGTCATTTAAAAGTTTGTACTGGTGCGCCATTTTCACATGTCTGTTTTGTGTTATCATCGCCTGACGCGATATAGAAATTCTTTTGGGCCACCAATGCTTGAACCCCACGCAGTGAAACCTTCAGACGATCAAACATGCTGTTTTGCGTCTATTAACACCAAAGGCAGAGAACTCTCAAGAATGCGAGCAAATAGTCAACAAGTGTTCGTTTTCCGCGAAATCCAGCCATGTGCTTATTGTGTACAACTGTAATCTGGCGAAATGTTGACATTTGTTGTGCCCAGTGATAATTCCTGTTTGGTGTGAAGCGAGATCCATGACACTATTCTTGAACATAAATTCGAGTAGAATGTAAACGTTTTGACAAGAGAGCAGTAATAACTTTCATCGTTCTCAGAGTTGAAGTAAACATACGTTGATCCCTGTCATAGAACGGGCCCTCTTATATACCCAGACTGGGGGGGGGGGGGTCAGAAAGGAAAAGCGATTTGGAGAGCGAACAACACGGAAGGATGTTGTTGCGCAAGGTTCTAAATATCTAAACTTATAATTTGTGTAACATAGCTGTAAATAATTGTAAAAATAAAATGTTAGAATACAACTTGTATCTTCTGTCTCAATCAACCAACAGAGTGTCCAAAACGGTACAAGATGTTAAAACCAGGGGTGACTCAGGAGGGCCTATTGACGTCTCGGGGTGAAAACATGGTGCCACAGGGTGAAGTGGAATCGTTGAAGTGTGCTTACAGTACCGAAAGGCCTTCCGGAGGGTATTGACAGCTTAGAAAAAAGTCAATTAATAGTTTCATATAATGTTTTGCAATTTTAATCTGACAGACCTCAAACTAATTTCGTCAAGGAAATTTGGGGTAGGGTAGGGGGGGAGTCAGGGTTCTTTTGTTCTTAATCTAAGGACATAATACGACGTTCATTCAAACATCCTTTTCATTCATTCGCATATTTGAACATGGTAATAGTAGACGCCGGTCAATTGAATGAGTGGTTAGTTGAATCATGGCTACCTGCGATCTTAAAGCGGCTAACCAGACGAGCGAAAAAGAGCGTACAAGCAGAACTTACATTTTCTGCCACATCAGTCATTTGGCGCTGATCTCCCAGGGTTCGGTGAGACTTTTTAAAGGGAAAGGTATAGTAATAACATGCGTGTAAAGACTTGATTTCTAGGAGTAAAACTGTTTCAGTCTTGATGAAAAAAAAACAAACATCAAAATACATAGTGTTGTTATGTGTTCACAGTTTAAAACATTTATAAAGCACATGAAACAATTAAAAGATTGTTTAAAAGTCATAACACATGCAGTCTTCGAAACAACATTTACGTGAAACATTACGTTTACATCTAATTTAGAAGATAGCTTTATATATGCGAGAGACAATCATTTATTTAAAGGATTGCATTTTCCTCACTTCCGGTTTAACCAGAGTTGCAAAAAGGAAAACTGATTCTTCTAAAATTACATTTATAGAAGCGCCGAAGAAAACGTAAAAGTTTAATTAAAATGCAGTTAGATGCAGGCCCGTCCTTCCGAATTGGGGGAGGGGGGTCAATTAAAATACAGTTTTGTATTTTAATTGACCTCCTCCCCCGGATGGGGGGGAGGAGGGGGGGAATTCCGAATTAGGGGAGGGGGCTCAGGAGGGGGGGGGGTCAGTTAAAATACAGTTTTGTATTTTAATTGAACCCCCTCCCCCGGAAGGGAGGGAAATTCCGAATTGGGGAGGGGGATCAGAGGGGGTCAATTAAAATACAGTTTTGTATTTTAATTGACCCCCTCCCCCGAATGGGGGGAAATTCGGAATTGGGGGAGGGGGGTCAGAGGGGGTCAATTAAAATATAGTTTTGTATTTCAAAAACCCCCTACCCAGAATGGGGGGAAATTTCGAATTGGGGAGGGGGTCAGAGGGGGGGTCAATTAAAATAGAGTTTTGTATTTTAATTGATCCCCTCCTATGAATGGGGGGGGGAATTCGGAATTGGGGGAGGGGGGTCAGAGGGGGTCAATTAAAATACAGTTTTGTATTTCAAAAACCCCCCTCCCCGAATGGGGGGGAAATTTTGAATTTGGGGAGGGGGGTCAGAGGGGGTCAATTAAAATACAGTTTTGTATTTTAATTGACCCCCTCCCCCGGATGGGAGGGAAATTCCGAATTTGGGGAGGGGGATCAGAGGGGGGTCAATTAAAATACAGTTTTGTATTTTAATTGACCCCCTCTCCCGAATGGGGGGAAATTCGGAATTCGGGGAGGGGGGGTCAGAGGGGGTCAATTAAAATACAGTTTTGTATTTCAAAAAACCCCTCCCCAGAATGGGGGGGAAATTTCGAATTGGGGAGGGGGGTCAGAGGGGGGGCAATTAAAATACAGTTTTGTATTTTAATTGATCCCCTCCCCCGAATGGGGGGGGGAATTCGGAATTGGGGGAGGGGGTCAGAGGGGAGTCAATTAAAATACAGTTTTGTATTTTAATTGACCCCCCCTCCCCCGAATGGGGGGAATTCGGAATTTTGGGAGGGGGGTCAGAGGGGGTCAATTAAAATACAGTTTCATATTTCAAAAACCCCCCTCTCCAGAATGGGGGGAAATTTCGATTTGCGGGGGGGGTTCAGAGGGGGGTCAATTAAAATACAGTTTTGTATTTTAATTGATCCCCTCCCCCGAATGGGGGGGGGATTCGAAATTGTGGGAGGGGGGTCAGAGGGGAGTCAATCAAAATACAGTTTTGTATTTTAATTGACCCCCCTCCCCCGGATGGGAGGGAAATTCCGAATTGGGGGAGGGGGGTCAGAGGGGAGTAAATTAAAATACAGTTTTGTATTTTAATTGACCCCCTCCCCCAAATGGGGGGGTAATTCCGAATTGGGGGAGGGGGGTCAGAGGGAGGGTCAATTAAAATACAAAACTGTATTTTAATTGACCCCCATCTGACCGCCCTCCCCCCAATTTCGAATTCCCCCCATTCTGGGGAGGGGGTCAATTAAAATACAAAACTATTTTAATTGACCCCCTCTGACCCGCTCCCCCAATTCGGAATCAACCCCCAATTCGGGGGGGGGGGCAATTAAAATACAAAACTGTATTTTAATTGACCCCCTCTGACAACTCCCCCAAATCGGAATCCCCCCCAATTCGAGGGAGGGGGCGATTAAAATACAAAACTGTATTTTAATTGACCCCCTCTGACCCCTCCCCCAATTCGGAATCCCCCCCAATTCGGAATTCCCCCCCGCAATTCGGGGGAGGGGTCAATTAAAATACAAAACTGTGTTTTAATTGACCCCCCTCTGACCCCCCTCCCTCAATTCGGAATTTCCCTCCCATCCGGGGGAGGGGTTCAATTACAATACAAAACTGTATTTTAATTGACCCTTCCTCTGACCCCCCTCCCCCAATTCGGAATCCCACCATTCGGGGGAGGGGGGGTCAATTAAAATACAAAACTGTGTTTTAATTGACCCCCCTCTGACCCCCCTCCCCCAATTCGGAATTTCCCTCCCATTCGGAGGAGGGCGGTAATTGAAATACAAAACTGTATTTTAATTAACCCCCCTCTAACGCCCTCCCCCAATTCCGAATTCCCCCCCCATTCTGAGGAGGGGGTCAATTACAATACAAAAGTGTATTTTAGTTGACCCCCCTCTGACCCGCTCCCCCAATTCGGAATCAACCCCCAATTCGGGGGGGTCAGTTAAAATACAAAACTGCATTTTAATTGACCCCTCTCTGACCCCCTCTCCCAATTCGGAATTCCCCCCCCAATTCGGGGGAGGGGGTCAATTTAAATACAAAACTGTGTTTAATTTAACCCCCCCCTCTGACCCCCTCCCCCAATTCGGAATCCCCCCATTCGGAGGAGGGGGTGTCAATTAAAATACAAAAATGTATTTTAATTGACCCCCCTCTGACCCCCTCCTTCAATTCGGAATCCCCCCATTCGGAGGAGGGGGGTTCAATTACAATACAAAACTGTATTTTAATTGACCTTCTCTCTGACCCCCCCCCCCACTTCGGAATCCCCCCATTCGGGGGAGGGGGTCAATTAAAATACAAAACTGTATTTTAATTGACCCCCCCTCCCCAATTCGGAATTTCCCCCCCATTCGGGGGAGGGAGGTAATTGAAATACAAAACTATATTTTAATTGACCCCCCTCTGACACCCCTCCCCAATTCCGAATTCCCCCCATTCGGGGGAGGGGGTCAATTAAAATACAAAACTGTATTTTAATTGACCCCCTCTGACCCCCCTCCCCCCAATTCCGAATTCCCCCCATTCTGGGAAGGGGGGTCAATTAAAATACGAAAGTATTTTAATTGACCCCCCTCTGACCCGCTCCCCCAATTCGGAATCAACCCCCAATTCGGGGGGGAGCCATTAACTGACCCCCTTCCCCAATTCGGGGGAGGGGTCAATTAAAATACAAAACTGTGTTTTAATTGACCCCCCTCTGACCCCCCTCCCCCAATTCGGAATTTCCCTCCCATCCTGTGGAGGGGGGTCAATTACAATACAAAACTGTATTTTAATTGACCCTCCCTCTGACCCCCTCCCCCAATTCGGAATCCCCCCCCATTCGGGGGAGGGGGGGTCAATTAAAATACAAAAGTGTATTTTAATTGACCCCCCTCTGACCCGCTCCCCCAATTCGGTGGGGGTCAATTAAAATACAAAACTATTTTAAGTGACTCCCCCTCTGACCCCCTCTACCAATTCGGAATTCCCCCCCAATTCGGGGGAGAGGGTCAATTTAAATACAAAACTGTTTTAATTGACCCCCCTCTGACCCCCTCCCCCAATTCGGAATCCCCCCCATTCGGAGGAGGGAGAGTCAATTAAAATACAAAAGTGTATTTTAATTGACCCCCCTCTGACCCCCTCCTTCAATTCGGAATTAAAATACAAAAAAAAGTGCCTGCGAAAAGAATGAAAATGATTTTCGTCAATACTTTGCAAAAGACATTCTAAAACAACATTCAGAAAAAAAAAAAAAGAACACATGAAATTAATGTGTAATCGAGTATCGTGGGGGGTAATCGAGTATTTCGATGAATAATGCATGAACAGAAAAATCATTTGAAAGAAATAACGCGGTTTTCACTGAAAAGCAAAGCGAAATCTAGATTGTTAACATAGAAAAACGCTCAAACCAACCCTAGGAGATCAGCGCCACAAGCGGCGACAACGGTAACTTCGCCTTGTACGAAATTTCCTTTGATCTCCGCCGCGTCTGGCTAGCCGTTTTAAGATCGCAGGTAGCCATGGTTGAATCAGCCGCTTTAACTCATTTATGCCCAAGTTTTTTTAAACATTTTTTTTTTCTCAATTTTTATCTGCTTGAAACTCTTACTTGGAATGTTTTACATACATTTTAGGCTTAAGATAGTTCGCCGTTGCCATATTTAGTAAGTTATTTAACGTCCTGTTTATGGGATATTTTGCAGATATGTGAGCAAAATAGACCTCACTTGACTTTACTTTTGCAAAGCAACATTACAGGAGGCATCTCAGATCAATTTTAAGCAAATCATGTTAAAATAGTTTAGTTTTATAAAAAATAAGTTCGCAAAAAAAACTTTCTGTGGCCTCCCCATGCTGGATCGTTGCTTGACCATTTGTCTAAAAATAGCTGTCAATAAATAAACTCTGGTGTCCAACTAGTGGTTCTAACTGGTCTTCTCAAGAAGAAGGACTATTTAACTTGTGAAGAACAGCTTCAATGATATATCCATTACAGGTTTTTGTATGCAGTAACTACCAAGCGTCCCGTTTTTAGGCTACTGGGTATAAATGGGTTAATGAATCAAATCGTTAAAAACAGTACAACATCCGGCTTTATTGAATGAGTCTTTGTATTGAATCGATCGTTTTATTGAATCAAAACTGTTTAGAGCAACCGTGATTCATATAAGCAGCGACCACTGTACCTTAAAAGAATGGATGTTGTTTTTACAGTATAATACAGCTAATATCTACTTATATTAAAAACTGAGTATCTTTCTAACTATCTTTCTTTCTAACTATCTTTCTTTCTTTCTATCTTTCTTTCTATCTATGTCACGCTTCTTTCTCCTGAACGCCAATGAACTGAAAGTCGAACCAGGTACCGATAGATAGGTAATTTTTCAGGCTTCATTAGTTTCAATCTATATGATTATACGATTTTAATTAGCGAAGATATCAATTAATAAGTAGTCAAGTTTAAAGCGATTAAGCCTAATAAATGATTAAATATGAAATCCATTCTTGCAAACCGTCGTTGCTATGAAACAGTGATAACAATGATAATGAGAATTTTGAATGAAGGCTTAACTAAATCAAACATGAAACTCATAAGCGGGCCACTTACGTAGAATTTTTATCGCTAGCTACTTGTAATATTTTGAAACATTCATTTGTTGAAAAGCCATCTACTTATATTAAAAACTGAGTGTCTATGTCTGCTTTTTTTCTTTGAGCGAGCTGAACTTACTGAAACTCTCCTCAACATCTTGAAGACGCAAAGCATCTCAATAATTCGAATGATTTTTTTATATAGGAAAAAAGTAAAGGCGTGAAGCGCCTGTTAGCGAGCCGCCTTGGCGGGGAGTAGTTTCTTGAAATTTTTCTCACTACTTTCAAGGCACGAAGTTCCCGTGCAACGCCGGGCCACGTGCGTGGTATGTCTTGAAATCGAATGAACATTAAATTATATCAAATGGGGCCTCAACGGCGCAGTGGGTCTGCCCGTCAGTTTGTAATCTCAAGAGGCGCGGGTTCGATTCCCGCCTTTGCCCTGGGTGTAACTTTCTTCTCTGTGCTGTAAATTCTTTCCTTCAATAAAATCTGTATTGTACTATCTGTGGAGGCAAGGCGCATAGTACGCAGTCCTCATGTGTGTCGAAGTTTATTGACTTCTAGAATAGAATAGAAATTATATCAAATAATACACTGGCGGAAAAAAAAATCCCAACACCAAGAAAAAATTATTGTAGAGTAATGAAATTTGGGTAATGCAATTGTCTAGTTAACATGTTTAATTGATTAAATGTACAAGATCACTGGCTAATTTAAGCTCAAGAAAATGCTGTGCAAATGTGAAATTATGTTAATTTAATAGAGGGTGTAACCTCCAGAATTTTGATGGCAGGCCTGCAAGCGTGCATGCATTATGTCATACAGGTGCCGAATGTCACTTTGTGGTAGAGAGTGCCATGCTTGTTGCACTTGTTGTGTCAATACTAGGACCGTCATTGCTGACTGTGGATGATTTTCGAGGTGCAGTCCAATGATATCCCATACGTTATCAATTGGAGACAGACCTGGTGATTTTACAGGTCATGGTAACATGTCAGCATTCTATAGAGCACGTTGCGTTACAGCAGCGATGTGAGGGTGAGCGTTATCCTGTTGGAAAACTCCCCCTTGAATGCTACTCATGAATGGCTGTACTATTGGTTAAATTACCAGACTGACGGCCAATTTTCAGTCAGTGAGTTTGGGATAACCACAAGAGTGCCCCTGCTGTCGTAGGAAATTGCTCCAGAGACCATGACTCTAGGTGTGGGTCCGTGTGTCTAGGCTGTAGACCGCTTGGATACAGGCGGTCCCCTGGCCTTCTTCTGACCAATATACAGCCACCACTGGCACTAAGGCAGAATCTGTTTTCATCAAAAATTACAAAAGACCTGTACTCCGACCTCTAGTGAGCTCTGTCTTGGCACCAATGCTATCGGAAACGACAATGGTTTGCAGTCAATGGAATACCGCCTACAGGCTGACCGGCTCGGAGCTGTCCTTGAAGTAAACAGTTTCTTACCGTTCCTTGGGTCACGACGATACCAACTGCAGCTCGAATGTCAGCCGAAGATGCAGTACGATGCGTCACAAACATACGCAAGATTCGGCGATCTTCCTTCTCAGTCGTGCCACGTGGCAACTCAGAACTCGATCTTCTTGAGGTAGTACCATCCCTTGACCATACCTTTCAATAATCATGCATGGTGGAAACATGCCTCCCCAAGTCTTTCTGTAATATCGCGAAATGAAAATCTACCTTCTCGTAGCCAAATTGTACGACCTCGTTTAAACTCGGTAAGCTGTTGATAATGGCTTCTTCGTCTTCTTAAAGGCATTCCTGGCTAACATGAATGCAATTCGTCAAATTTCACGGAAAAATAATACTCACAAACCTCACAACACGCTTTTAAAACAAGCCTTATTTGCATGTTCTGAGTGGCGCCATCTGCGCCACACTTATGCGCAGAGAGCGAAATTTCAATCTATGTCATCTTTCAGTTGTATAAACATGCCTACCAAATTTCGTTTGTCTAACACAAGTCTTTCTTGGTGTTGGGATTTTTTTTTCCGCCAGTGTATAACTTCAGAATGAGGTAAAAGTTAGAGAGGGGGGACGTTATTCATCAACATGCCGCAGGAAGCTAATCTAGCTGCCCTGGCAGCTAGTCTACTTATATTAAAAACTGAGTATCTATCTATGTCACGCTTCTTTCTCCTGAACGCCAATGAACTGAAAGTCGAACCAGGTAACGATAGATAGGTAATTTTTCAGGCTTCATTAGTTTCAATTTATATAATTATACGATTTTAATTAGCGAAGATATCAATTAATAAGTAGTTAAATTTAAAGCAAATAAGCCTAATAAATGATTAAATATGAAAACCATTGTTGAAACGTGGTTGCTATGAAACAGTGATAACAATGATAATGAGAATTTTGAATGAAGGCTTAACTAAATCAAACACGAAACTCATAAGCGGGCCACTTACATAGGCAGGGATTCAAGTGAAACAGGCCATCACAAATTACAATCGCTACTGGAAATGAATTACATTAGAACATTTCTTGATAAAAACATCGTGGCGTCAGCGTGACGTTTGCCTATGAAAAAGGAGCTAGATAAAACGTTACAGCCTACTTGGCGAATAAGAGGAGATCGCTGAGTGCTTGTGAGCTCTTATTGGCTCCACTCGTAGTGACGTCATGCCAAGTTAAGTTGATGATAATGTAATTCACTTCCAGTAGCGATTGCAATTCGAAGCGATCGCAGTGCTGTTTCACTTGAATCCCTGCCATAGTATTTTTATCGCTAGCTACTTGTAATATTTTGAAACATTCATTTGTTGAAAAGCCATCTACTTAATTAAAAACTGAGTATCTATGTCTGCTTTTTTTCTTTTAAGCGAGCTGAACTTACTGAAACTTTCCTCACCATCTTGAAAGCGCGAAGCATCTCAATAATTTGAATGATTTTTTTTTATATAGGAAGAAAGTAAAGGCGTGAAGCGCCTGTTAGCGAGCTGCCTTGGCATGGAGTAGTTTCTTGAAATTTTCCTCACTACTTTCAGGGCACGAAGTGCCCGTGCAACGTCGGGCCACGTGCGTGGTACGTCTTGAAATCGAATGAATATTAAATTATATCATATAATATAACTTCAGCATGAGGTAAAAGTTAGAGGGGGGGGGGGACGTTATGCATCAACTTGCCGCAAGAAGCTAATCTAGCTGCCCTGGCAGCTAGTATTAATCAAAACCATTGATATAATGATCAATTAATGTTGTTTTTATGGCCTAAGATAATTAGTGGATATTATGTTTCCATCTTTGTTTTTAAAGCCATCATTTTGAGATTCATACGAATTGCAGCAGGTCTAATATTTTAATTTTCTTGATTTTTTAATACCTGAAAGCAGTCTAGCCATTCAAAAACTTTTTTCAATCAGTATAAGCTCTAAATGTTTTGTCAAAACAATTCAGAGCACTAGCACATTTCAGTGCGCTGACACTGATATGAGCGTGAATCCGCCCGTTTGATGAATCATTTTAAAGTGACCGCTAAATATTTATCCGAAGATGACATACAAAGACCAGTAAAAGTGCTGCCATCTACCGAAAAAGATCAGAAAATTTCTTAAAGTAATGTATCTTTTATTTCCATACATGAACAAACACTTAATAATGATATTTTATAATTGTACATATCCTAACTTTGTCTTTGTAAAGAAGTACTTGCAATGAATATGCTGATTCCTTTTTCTAAATGATTTTGGGTAAAATCAACCACAGTTTTGATGTTTGCAAAATAATAATTTTGGGGGCACTTTGTAAAATAACAATAGTCAGGTACGTAATTTTGATTTTTCCAGCGGGAGGAACGCAAAGGGTACAAACTCAATGTAAAATTATTTTTTTTACGATGCTTATTTATTACTCTTCGCTTTTGGCTACAAGATGGTTCGCGGTTTGCCGTTTGTTTTTGTTTGACAAACAAAAGTTTGAAGAAAAGTTTGCCGTTTTACACATTTTTGTGCTATTACCTATTCA
>JAXGGA010022294.1:0-15218 GCA_038373865.1 Uloborus plumipes | reverse complement strand
TCACATAAGAAGAAGCAAGAAACTGCACAAAACAATTGTTATTGCAATATTTATCATAGAGATGAAGTGCAAAACATGAGTAAAAGCATGGAATGCTATCAGTGAGTTTATCAACACTGCCTAAGTAAGGCTGAAATAAAAGAGATTCTATTGCAAATCCTGAGAAAAAGCTGCATAGTTCAAATTTCCTGGTACGGTCCAATTTGGGAAGCGCATGGTTCAATATAGGCGCATATATTCCTAAATTGGACTTTTTCAACTTTTTGTAAAATAATTTTTAAAAAAATAATTTCCATATTTTCAGAAAATATAGGCTCCTAGGGCGGTTCCTGATTAAATTTAGCTTATGATGCCCTATTTGGTATTTTTGTTTTGCTTCACATAGAGCGACACAGGCCTCCTGTTCTTAGGGGGTCCAATATAGGCGGTCTTCCCCTATTATACTGTAAAATCAACATTCACTTTTTAAGGGTTGACTATTTTCATTCGGTTTTTTTTTTTTTTTTTTTTTTTTGCAATGTTTTTTTCTGCAAGTTATATTATTTTACAACTTTACACAAACAGGATTACTTGACTGTTTCTTGCTGTTATTAATTCACTTTGAAAATCTTCGTAGCTTTAGTCACGATTGACATACCCTCTGAATGAGCTTAAATTCTGGACCTAAACAAATTCTCATACATAGGTTCTGCTTTATTAATTAATTGAATGACCAATCTCCCATTATTCATACAAATAATTCATCAAAGCTTGTGTCAGAGAGCTACTTAGTCATTTGACTTGACAATAGCGATGTTAAAGTCGTCAATTCAAAGTGCCCCTTCGTTTCTTATGAAATGTAATTGACAATTTTGAAGTCATGATCATTTGCACCGCTTGCACTACACACAATAATAAAATAACTTACAAAAATACAGAGACAGGTAATAAATGTAGTTTTCACGTGTCTAAATGCAATTAAGTTAAATGTTAACAATGGCAGCGCTCCCTAAATTTTAAAAGTGTTTTTTTTTTCCTGAATATGCATTAAAACAAAGGAGAACTGGTTCTCTCACAATTTTCATGTTGTGTGTTGAGCTTTTTGCACTGAGGAAGAGACTTCAAAGTAACCTTGAACCCCCCCCCCTATTTGCTGTACTTTCTACCTAATTTGTGCTTTATTTACGCTGATTTTTAACTTCCATTATATTCACTGGGTAGTTTTAAACTATTTCAAATTTGTTCCAATTTTAAAATTTCATTTTTTTTTCCAACACCTGTACATCAAAGTGTTTGACGAATTTTAAATGTAATCTTAGACACATAACAAATATGCTTTCAAAAAGAATTGGCACTGAGACACAACAAGTTATCTTTTGTTGTTTCATTTTTCGTGGTTCCAAATTCGAGAAATTCCATTTAGTTAGTTCATAAATTTTGAGAGTTGACTCCCAAACTGTCGAATGCGACTAAACACAAACCGTTATTTTAAGTATTTGCTAGATCAATGAAAACTGTTTCCACAACGAAATTCTTTCTGATACCGAAATAAGAAAAGGAAAACGCTTCTCATCTCTTAAATCCTTCAGGATGCCAAAATACGAAAATCTTTCTCCTGCTGATCTCGTTCTTATCCCCCTTCGCATGATGTATAAGTTAGAAACAAATATCTTTTCGGAAATAAATATACCATGGAAATAAAACCTTCATCATCGATTCAAGTCTCAGTTGCCATTGGAGCTGAAAATCTTGCACAGACGGAAATATATTTGTATTTTTATGAGTAAAGGAAAATGTTTAGGAAATACTCTATGTGTATAGATATTTTGTAAAAACTTAAAATCTTTAATCACGCAAGGAAAAAAAACTGAACATACCTATAAAAGATGTGTCAATACAATAATCTAAGATCCCACTAGGGTTGACCTATACCCTCATCGAGTTTCCTAAAATTATTAACATTAATGAAGGGTAAAAGTTGCAAAAGTAAACGTTTCTTCCTGTTTCAGATGCCTAATAAGGGTTGTTAGGGGCTAAAAGGTGCCAAAAAATGACTTATTTACCCTCATCTAGTTTCCTGAAATTATTAACATTAATGAAGGGTAAAAGTTGCGAAAGTAAACGTTTCTTCCTGTTTCAGATGCCTAATAAGGGTTGTTAGGGGCTAAAAGGTGCCAAACAATGACTTATTTACCCTCATCGAGTTTCCTGAAACTGTTAACATAAATGGAGAGTAGAAGTCGTAAATAAAACGACAAGAGCATTTTGAGCCATATCAAACAACGTGGAACGGTGCTAATTTCGAATGCATAGTTTAGTTGAGCATGTCAAGAGTGTATAGCAAATGCAAGTATTAAATTGAAAACTTCGGAAAGTTATCACCCACAACCCATCTACCCTTTTCTAAGTAGTACTGTTTGCGAGTGCTGGGCGCGGTTTTCAAGGACGGACAGTACAAAACTTTCCCAAACAAGGGTGGTTGGTACCTGCGGCGAAAAATATTCTGACCATGATAATTCACTATTTAACACAGTAAAGTTAAAGGGTTGTTTCCCTGAGCTGCTGAACGGAATCATCTTTCTGGTTTACATTATATTGTGTACATTTATGTTACTGTGAAAGTTCGAAAACCAGCTAAATGTTGAAATTTGTCGGTAAATGTCGACATTCACGTCGTTAATGCATAGCCGAAAGAACGAACACTGTCAGTGAATCACCAGTGAATGCTGCTATTATTTAATTTCGGTCTTTCACCATAATACATAATCGTACCATTGTTTTCCCAGTTCAAAAGATGTCTTTTTTTTTTAAATCTAAGTGCTTAAGATAAATAAGAGGTTACAAAAAAGTTTTGCTGAAGTTACAAAATCGATGGTGAGGAAGTGAACTCGTTTAGCTCTGGACGAACTTTATGTTTAACATGCATGCTAATATTGTTTTGCATTGATTTTTAAATAGTTTTGTGATTTTCCCTCTATTTTTTTTATTCCGTAAGAAAGGCGTTGTCATTAGAAGTAATGGAAGGTGAAATGTATTTTCAGGACAGAGTTGAATATGTTTTACGAAATTCAATTTTTGCGAACATGATGTGAATTCTCTGGCCTCTTCAGAAAGTACACATGGACAAGGAATTGGATACTTCCGTCTCAACAGAATATGAATCTGCAAATATGACGCAAAACTTCGTATATAACAGAAAAATATGCCAATATTTGTTATCTTTGCCATCAAAAATGCAACGAAGTATTGATGTCTTCTGAGATTTATTGTAGTATGGAATTCATATGTCTCTAAGAATTCTCCTTTCACGGTGGGTAATTTTTCTTTCTGCCTTGGAATATTTCTTCTCAAACTCCGTGTCTCAAATGTTTCGATTATGAAATTTTGGATCATTCACTGTTGAAATTTAAACAGGTTGGAAGTCTTTTGCTTTTTAATAGATAAAATAAAAAAAAATGCATAAAACGACATAAATGGTTCAAGCCAAACCGAAATTAAATGCTATCGCTGAATGGGGTATTAAAAACTGGATGCAAACGTTAAAAACAACGCAAAGAAATTACATTTTGCATGCAGCTCCTCCCAAGTTTTACTAACAGGTTACAAACTAATCACAAAATATTGTTTAAATAGAGCTAAAGTTTAGGGAGGAGTTACAATTATAAGGAATGCGAAAAAATGAAACACATTTTTTCTTATTTATAACTCCCCAAGAAAAATATAGAATTGTATTTCGGGAAAGGAAAAAATTCAAAAACGCGGCTTAAAAAAATTTAGCTTGAATAAAAGACGAGAAATCGAATTCCATTCCGATTCGCAGTGTAATCACCACATTCCATTTTTAGATTCTTCTTTCTGTTACCTTAATAGATTCCTATCAGCAGTCGTTTTATAAGTAAATAGTTCTTAACGAACTGCAAGATTCATTTAAAGATAGAGTGATATGGAGAAAGGTGTGGTTAAAATAAAAAAAATATATGGAAAAGTTTTCATTTGTGTAGGAAAATATTTCTCAAAATGCAGCTATTTGAGTTCTGTTTCTATTTTTAAAATATTTTTCGTCTTTTTTCTTCAGCAAGTCCATATGAAATAAAAGCTCATTTCCTGGAGGTTTTTTCACCCGACAATATTGAAAATCTTCCATGCTTGATGCACGAAATATATCCACAATATATTCTAATGAAAAATAACTTGTATAAACATAAATCTGGAAAAAAAATGACAATACAGCTGACTTGCGCGAAAAAAGCCTAGGTGGCCAAATCGGAAAGGCGTTAAACTCGTGAGTGGAGTAGAAGTCACAGGTTCGGTGCCTGGCGATTGAAGACGTGTTCGCCAATGGTGACATGTGCATGCTAAATCAATTGTGGTCACAAAGCCCTTCTTTCATATCGATATTTTTGGAAGTACTGGATCAAGAGTTGCTCAGCTTCTCGACTGGACAAGAAAAAAATGCAAATTTTGGGTCCATTCCAAACAATTAACCCACATATAATGACATGAAGAGCGGATCATATATTTTTTTTTTAGCTATCGACAAATCTACGATATATAACAATTAAATTCCAAACGTTACCCAATAAAGCATTAAGGAAAATGTTCATATTCATGTAGCTGATCAACTGGCTTTCTGCCACTCCGAAATAATTAAGCTTTCTTAGGTAGAAAAATTTTCAAAAAAAAAAAGCTATATGAAACAGAATAAATAAATAAATAAATAAATAAGTCTCTTAAAATTATATAAGGTGCAAAAAATTCTGGAGATGTGCTTGGAAAAAAAAAAAAAAAAAACCCTCAAAATTACAAACGAGGATAATTTCCAATAGATCAAATTCAAGAATTATACTTTACAGATTCAGTTAAAAAAGCTAGGAGCTATCACAAAATTTTCTAATGAATATATATAGAATGGTTGGTATTTTCATAACCGTTAAGATATGGTTACTTGGGGACACTTTGAAATAACGTGTTAACACATCCAAGGATAGTCTCAAGCAGAGCCGTAACCAGTCTTATGTTTCAGACAGGGTTTTAACAAACATTCCCCGGGCGAAATCTACACAATTAATTAAATTTGATTTAATTGCTATATTCTATTGATTTTTGTTGCTTCAGATTATTTAAATGAGGTGCTCCTTTAAGGGCATTAGCATCGTATAAATGAAAAAATAAACTGGACTTTCAAATGACAGGGAAAATTTCTGATGTATGTACTACAAAACTTACTCGTACCCTTATTAAATAATTAATGTTCTTTCAACAACTCAAAAGAATAGATGTATGTACCAATTGAAGTGTATTTGGACTAATACTTCTTAGATTCATACTTTCATACTTTATGACACTAATAAATATTACAAATGCAGTTTGGCATTTTCAAATTTTTTGGTGTTTTTATTAACTGCATTCAAAATTCGAAAGAAAACAAGTTTTGTAAGAAATGATATTTGCAATAGCTACAATAAAAATAAATACCACAGATAAAAAGCTGAATCTGTACAATTATTTAATCATAATAATAATTCCATTTTTCAAATAACTTTAAAACAAATTCCAAAAAAAAGTTTTAAAAAATTCAGTAAAGAAAGCATAATGGGCAGCATTTATTGAAATACTTTTGATAAAATTCGGAGGGGGTTTGAACCCTAAAAATCCACCCCTTAAATACGGCCCTGGTCTCAAGTGAGTTGAAATCATCTGCTTTCCAATGCAATCAGATTAAAAGTAATCTGAAATTGAGTCAGATTAACTTAGTAACAAAGCAATTGATCGAAAATGTAGTTTATAGTTTTAAAGATGGCCAATACCGATTGTAGTTATCTGTTTTACAGCAGGAGCTCTTATTCAAGAAAAAAAATCCAAGGACATTTCAGAACCTTTTTAGAAAATTCAAGGAGCATAAACTTATGTATTTTGTCCATGAAAAATGTAAGTCTAATTTTTTCCCACTTAGCTGTGTATGATAAGATTATCTTTTTGTTTGTTACTTCAAGGTGGAGAATTTTTTTAATGCAGTGAAAAAATGGGAAATTATAGCTTTAAAAAAAATATGTAAAAAAGATCAAAATTTTAGGTTGCAGGGAAAATCTACAGTGTTCCTCAGTCTGTTTTTGCCACTGAGCCTTATAGCTCAATGTTTTTCTTCCATTCTTTTTTTTTTTTTAAGAACTTAACAAAGAATTGGCCAAAACTAACCAGATAAGATTGGCAGCTTCAGCTACTTTCTTGATGGAGCATCAATGATGAGCAGTAGTTTTCAGCTAAGGATTGCTTGAAATAACTAATTTTAGGAAAAAGATTGCACATTTTCAAAAATCAAATCCATCTATAAATCTAAAAATGTCAGCTTTTGCTTTTACGCTATTCTTTCTTAACCAAATCAAACTAAATCTCAATGTATTTTTGTTACAATTTCTAGATTTAATTTATTTATTTATTTTTATTATTTTTTTATGCATAATATTTTGACTAATTTTTGTTTAAATACAATAATTTTTCTTCCGTAAGAACTTACTAGGGAAAACATACGCAAATTGTATCATTAACAGATTTTCTATTCTTTTGATTTCTGAATGCCAAACATGTACATCCTTTTTGTATGATATGCTTTAATTATATTCAGTTTTTATATTTTGAAACACTTAATTTTCAGCTATTTTGTGTTTGCTTTTGGCCACACTTGGAATATAAAGGTTCATAACTTCAACACAATATGGAGTTTAAAAAAATGGAGTTAACAGACTTGTTAAATTCTTGAAATAGTCATCAATAAAAGTTTCTGTGATTGCTACTGTACCATCTGTTTGAAAGTTGGCTTGAGTTAAATTAAATTTGCACGAAAATAAGAATGATGAACAAATACTAAGCGCAAATGGTTGATAAGAAAAAAAAAACTGATGTGATTGCCAAAATTTTAAGAAAATACTTATCCTTAATTTGAGTAACTAAATATTTTCTACCTTTTGCTATCAAAACTATCATATTTTGGTATTTTATCCCCATCCAACTCATCCCAAAATTTTATGATCAAGTTTACTCCCTAAAAATCATAATTTTAAGTTAAACACTGGATTGAAATTTCCTAGTGGGAGCAACAAAATAACAAGCTTGCAAGTCCTCTACTACAGAATATGAGCTGTGAAAGGAATTAAAAGTAATGGTAAACACAATATAAATGATGTCCTAAGAGTAGAATAACACAAAAAGAATAATGAGAAAGCTTTAGAGGTACATCAATGCAATAGGATTTTGAAATCGGGGTCATAACCAGACTATTGTTTCGGAGAGGGTTTTACCAACACATTCCGCATGAAATCTATATTATAAATGAGATTTGATTTCATGTTCTATATTTTATTGTTTTTTGTTACAGTAGATACTTTAAGGGGCATTAACGTGAAAAATAAAAAAAACACATCTTTCCAATGATGGAAGAAATTCTGATGTGTACAAAGCATCTTCGTCCCAGTTAAAAAGGTGTATTGTTGTGTATGAAATTATGTTTGCAAAAACTGCATTAAAGATAAATACTGCAGATAAATCAATTAATTTGCTATCCTTCAATAATAATAGTTTTATTTTTCAAATGAAATTGAAAAGTAAATAAGAAAATCAAAAATAAAATAGTAATATTTTTCAGAAAAAAAGGGCATTAAAAAGCATTTTTTGAAATAGTTTTCAAAAATTTCGGAGAAGGTTTGAACCCTAAAAACCCACCCCTTAAATACGGCCCTGTTTGAAATATGAAAAAAAAAAAAAAAATCATGCAAATGAAAATTACAATGTGGAAATTTTAAGTGTAATCCATAAGAATTGGCAAATATGAATAGGAGTAGTTTCTCACTTATTTTCAAGGACTTTGAAGGACCCATAAAAAAAAATCAAGATTCAAAATTTTTCAAGAACCTTAGGAAAAATTAAGTATTTTTCCAGACCCTTATTTAGCAAAATAAAATTCAAGGACTTTTCAAGGATTGTGGGAACCCTGTACAGTTTGAGTCAAAAGCGTCAGATAAAACAATTTTTTTAGTTGAAATTGTTTGATAACAAATATTTTGTTCCCTCAGGCAGTCGGGCTCTTATTAAAAGCTATGGTTTAAAAACACTGATTTGGTACCATAAGTTCACATCTCAAAATAAATATTTAATTTTGATAAACCAATCTTTTAAATTCCCTGATGGACTTCATTATACCTTTTGCAAGAGGCTGATATTCAGAACAACTTGTGAAACTATGCAGCAAGAACATAAAAAGAGCATTGATTTAATGTTTTTATTTTTCTGCTACAATAAGCAAAAACAATGTACATAAATATGTTGCAGTTTTGCATTTATGGTAAAATACATAAGTAAAAATAAACTGGAATGTTTTAAATGATTGTCAAAAGGCAAGGAAATTATTTAATAACATGCAAGAATAATAAACATATTAAATATAACTAGAAAAACATGTTTTGTTGAGATGCAATAAAAATTGCAATATTTCATAGTTATCTATTTACAAGGAGTTTTCCAGGAACAAAAGTTGATAAAATAGTTCAAACAACGAGTAATAATACTGGGAAATGGTGAAATAAGCAATTTAATTTCAATTTGACTTTCAGAAAAAAATAACTTGAAACATAAAGAGTTAAATAAACTTTGAGATCAAAATGGAAATGTAACATAATGATAATAGGAAAAATTGAAGTGATTTCTCAGATTAGTGGTGAAGAAAAATAAGTGCACACATATTTGGCACACAATGAAAATACACATGAGTAACATTAATAGATGGAACATATTTTAACATCAATATGTAACATTAACTACAATAATCGAAAGCTATGTAGTTTAAAAAACATCATATTGTATTGTTCTGATAAACAAAATGCATTAAATGCATTTGTCTTGTATGAAATTCAAGCCAATTATCCAGTCCACAAATAAACTCTCTGCTTTCTAGTAATAGGGAATAAGTGAAAAGCTACTGTCAAATATGTGATTTTCTTTGTTTCGATATATGTATACATACATGTAATTTATATTTATTTATATATATATATATGTATATATATATATATATATATATATATATATATATATATATATATATATATATGTATATATATATATATATATATATATATGTATATATATATATATTGATATATTTATTTATACATACATGTATATCCATACATATATACATTAATATTGGTGGTGAAAAAGCATTCAAAAAAATAATTTATTCTTGAAGACTTACTTACGACATTGAGCTTGACTTCAAATAAGCTCTCAAAAATTGAATGAAATATTTAAAAATATAAATTTGTGCTTTTAAAACTGATGGAAAAATTACATAATCAACATTTATAAAATTAAATTTTCACAAAATATTTTCTTATTACAGTAACACTACAAGTTAAACAAAGACAAGATCCAAAGATCTAACACAAAAACAAGTAAATTGAATTATACCATACATCTGAAATTTTTTTAACACTGCCTTTTCATATTATTAAGTTTAAATTTAAAACATAGAAAATCAGCAGAAAAAAAAGATACCTAAGACGATTTGGAGATTTTTACACCAATTGAGCTTACTCAAAATGAAATTAAATGCAGTAAAAGTTTCGGTTACAGTAAAATAGCTTTGAATATAATTAAAATTACTCAAGCTCTATTAAAAAGTACTTGTTTACAAAATTGAAAATTATCAAACTTTGGTTGGAGTAATGTTTTTAATCACTGTTTCACATTTTTTTAAAAATAATTATTGGTCACTATCACCTTTGATTTCAACAAGACAACAAGTTTAACGAACAAAAATTTAATAAAAATTTTCCTGACTTTTTAAATTTTAAACACAGCAATAGTTTTTTTTTTTTTTTTTTGCATGCATTGAGGATAAGAGCACGCTTAAGTCTTTAGGTTTACTGATTTGTTATCTGAATTATGAACAAAAAATCGAAAATATTTACTATACTACACTACAACGTTTTCTGACAAAAACATTGTGACGTCAGCGTGACGTTAGCCTATGAAAAACGAGCTAGATAAAACGTCACAGCCTACTTGGCGAATTAGAGGAGATCACTGACTGCTTGTGAGCTCTATTTGGCTCCTCCCAAGGTGATGTTCAGAGTCAAGTTAAGTTGCTGTCTAGTATAAAATACTTACTACAATGCAAATAGACTCCCTGGCTATGCTTTAAATTTAATGCATGATTTAGTAATAATATTTTTAATGTAAAACATTATACTTCATAATTATTTCCTAATACAAAAAAGCTCTAAATAATTACAGTTGATCTTTCTAAAAATAGATGCTTATTTATTTTCATTTCTCTTTAACATAACTTATAAAACAAAATGTAAATGTGATGAACATTGATTCATTTTGTAAAAAAATAAATAAATAAATAACTAAAAATGAACACATATTTCAGATGTATGGTAATTACATCATTGAGTAACACAGTTATAATTGCTAAGATATAACGCACTTACATTTTTAATCATGTAAACTTAAATAATGACTTATGCACAAAAACAGTGTAGGGGGAAAAAACTATGGAGTTGTAAACAAACACAAGATTGAAAAAAGAGACCAGTAAAGGGGGAAGGGGGAATACCAGTAATGTTTAGAACATAAAACACTTTCAGAATTAAATGAAAGTCTGAACACTTTTTCAGAGAAAAATTAAAAATATTGTGCATATAAATATTACGATACTGAACTGTTTAAGCAAAGCTACTTCAAAAAACAGCTGCCAGGAAATGATTTAGTACATAGAAACTATTATTATGCTGTGTAAGAATTTTATGTCTCACTTTAACATCTTGTTTACACAGAAACACAACACCCTTTTAAATGGTGAGAGTACAACATAATAGCTTAGTAAAAAAAGTAATCGAAAGAAAAATTAAGATTTCGAAAATTACCGCCAATAAGGAATACAGTAATTATAACATATGAGCTGGATTCAAGAAAAAATATCAAATTACAACACTCTTTCTAACACGTTTCAAATACCAGCACTGAAATTCAAAAACATTTTAGATAACTCAAATTAATAAACATCTAAGTTTTATTATAAAGATTTTAACAAAAAAAAAACAATTTTATTTTCCCAAAATTTAAGTAAAAAATGTATTACTGAGTACACAGTATTGTAAAGGAAAAGCTTTGCATTACTATAACAAGTTATAGCGATACAAAACATCAAAATAGAATGTAATAAATAAATTGACAGTATAAAATTGTAGCAATAACAAATTTTACAGCATTTTACTTACATCTTCTCCATTTGACTTTGGTAACATTGTTTACATAAAAAGTCTATTCCAAAACAAACAAAGAAGTACACTAATAGATTGCAGTTTACAATGACTTTGTATCAAAATTATATCACGTCATTGTGAAATGGTACATTGAAAGGCATTAGAGTAATTATTTATGTTTTACCCCTCTTAGAGTATAGATTATAAATTTTAAATTTCAAATAAAAACATAAAACACTAATATAAAATTGTTTGCCATTTAGTTTAGTGAATAATTTAACAATTGGTAAAATATTTAATTTTTATAACTAATATACAACCATCATAACACTAACTTTATTAAAATAAACATTATGTATGCTTAAGATGATTCAAAATTAGAGCAAAAACTTATGGTACATTATCATTAAATTGTATTTTTTTATTCAACTTAAATGTGAAAAATATTAGGTTTTTGTAATAAATACATAAATTAAACAAATCAACATTTCTACTCAACACCACTTCAAAGAGAGAAAACTCTTCTTACATAATACAATTTCCACTACCATTATACTTCAGCACATTTACAAGTGATATATTCCATACTAGAAAAATACAAAGTTCAACATCTAACAAGTATTTAAAACTGTAATATCACATGGGCAATTTTACATAAGTATCAGGCTTCAAAAATTTAGGTATAAAGAGTAAAAATGCAAAATGTTCATGACACCAAGAATAAATATACATAGAAAATCCCACATATACATGTCTCACAACCACATCATATGACTGCATACTGCAGGAATCACATACACATGTTCTAAAGTATAAAGTAATTCAACTTAAGACTGAGAAAACATTAACAATTAAAAATAAATATCAAATTAAGAAAATAAAAAAGTCTAAAATGAACACTAGGCAAAATGATTGATAATATATTTGTATGCACTGAGTCAGTAACTGAAGTAAGCACAGCATTTTAAAAGCAACTGAGTGAAAGTACATATTTACTTTAAAAATTACTTTAATTACTTCACTATAGCACGGCCGTTTGTTAGCGGAAAAAGGAGCAAATAAATATGTATTAGAACAGAGCATCTAGATGATTTTTATAAAACTACTTTACTTTAGCTTCAAATTTCGTAAATTTATAAAAATTATACAATATGCTGATAAGAAAACTGAACTCATTTTAACAATATTAATAAGCTTTAATGTAGTTTTAGATTAATTTCTAGGTTTTTTTCTTTTTTTTTCAGGACTTGCTTAAAGTTAATGAGCTAAAATAGCTCCAATCAACACATGTGATAAAAATTTCAGGTTTTAAAGAGAAAGATTTAATACATGCATAGATAGAAATCTTTCAGAGTAACACCCATGTTAAGACAATATCTTTGATTGCAAAATTTAATACTATTTTTAATAAAACAATTGATTACCAAATCATGAAATTTCATACCCATTTAATATTCTATTCAAAGGCTGAAAAAATGAAAATTTGCGGCCTTTGCAAAACATAACTTAAATTTCAAGCAAAAAAAAAGAAAGAACAAAATTCCTAATTTACGATCCACTGAAAAACAAACATAATATCAATACATGACATAATATAAAATACAAATTTAATTATTTCTTTCTCATTTTTATAGAAAAACAACTGATGTCTTTATGAGTATTGAATGATTGATAGTTTAAATTTGACTTTAAAAAAAATGTTGTCATATCACACCTGAATGGAATGCACATAAAGATATTCATTTCATCATGCTTTACCGAAACAATATGAAATAAATATGTTTATGTGAATTCAAGTGTATTATCTATCAAATTTAAAGTCAACAGTTCAATAAAAATATATAGTAATAATTTCAGTACAATGAAAAATTTGAAATTTCATCAACTTTAGGTTCAAGATATTTAGTTCAGAAATGTCTATAAATTTAATAATAACAAAGAAAAAAAATGCTGTGAAATAATGACTAGATTTTGAGGGGAAAAAATGATTTTCAACACTCTTACATGCACTAGAGTTCAAAAATGAAACCCATAAAATTTTTGGTTTCTAAATACAAAGTAATGAAATGTTTGAATAATAAACATTATATATAAACAAAAGTAAAATAAAACTAATACATCTTAATATATCGATTTAAAAAATAATTTATAAAATATCATTAGTTAATTTATAAAATCAACTCTACTCCTAAACTCAGCAAATGATACGAATCATTTATGCAAAGCATAAAATATCGCTAATAAGCATAGTTCACTAATTACACAACATCTTGAATAACAGCAAGGTTTACAATGCTCAAAAAAGGTTGACACCAAAGCCATCAAGAAGTATGTGTCACAAAATTAAATGCTTAGAAAGGTTTTGTTGATGGTCTTAACCATCAGGTGATATTTTTGTAGGAGTAGATGAGTCAAGACCCATAGTCTGACAAACCCAACCAGCAAAATCAACTTCCTCAGTCTCAGATCTTTTCACAAATGCATGAGTCTAAAAAGAAAATTAACGTACTCAAATTAAAATTTCGAGATTTTTTTTTTCTTTTCTTTTAAATAACAACAATACAGATGATGAAATAAATATATAATAACTAGAGATGGCACAAAACGCCGAATACCAAAGCTTCGGCTACCTCACCTGCACATATTGAATTTTTAGCATTGATTGCATAAAAGCATACAATGTGATACTTTACTACATATGTTGTAATTTTTAGTGTAATACAACAGTTTTAGCTTACTGTCTCATTTTAAAATTAATTCAACTAATTAAAGTACGGTAAAACCTTTTTTTTTAGTTACGCCCGCCATTGTTCTTTCAAACATAAGACGTCTTGCAGGCCAGTATAAAAATGAAGTGGCCTTAGAAGGTGTGAGGGCCTGAAAGTAGTCATTGGAATGAATGTCAAAAAGAGAGGGACAGCTAAAAAGATGCTTCCCTGTCATTAGAGAGGAGTTGCAAAGCATGCAATCGGGTGAACTGGCCAGGTTGATTTTGTGCAAATGGGCCTGCAAATAGTCATGACCAGTGAGAATCCTAAAACAGGCAACTCCTTCGGCCCTGGGAAATAGGGAGAGATGAGAGCGCTCCTCCTTATCCAGAAGGCAAAACCAGGATTTTCCTTCAGCCATGTTCTTGAGTAAAACCTATGTGGACCGCTTTGGCACAAACGAAGTCCTATATCATCTCAACCTGTATCCTATATACAATATCCTATATCATGTCATGAGAGATGTCAACCTCTATAAGCTGACCACTTAAATTGAACACTGAAGTACTGCGCTGCAAGCAGTCAACTTACACAGGTTTTGCTGTACTTATTTTTGTTTAGTACAAGTAGTACCAGAAAAGTGGACATTTCTAATTTTCTACAGTAAATAAGTAATGTAAAGCATTATTTTTAATATGAAAAGCATGTTCTATGATGAAGTAAACCAACTGCTATGATCAAATACTAAATCACAGAATAATTTAATTAGAAATTGGCTGCTATTTACATTATATCTTAATACTATAATGCATATTAAAGCATTCTTAATTTAAAAAATTGAAGTTATGTTGAATTTGTTAGAGTCATGTACACGCATTCTTTCTTACTGAACTTATCATTCAGAATTTATATTTAAGTCAAATATTTCATATGTTTATAATTTTGGAACTGTTTATTTGAAAAATAATTAAATTAAAACTAGGCTTTTTCTTTAATGTAACAAATGAAGCGAAACTTAATATCTTTCATCAAGTGGGAATGGGCACGCTTTTCAGAAAAATAAACCATAAACATACAGTTTCAATTTGCTTGTTGTTAATAATGAGGATGTTTTAAAACCCTGCACTGTTTTTATTAATATCAATTTCTACAAATTTGTTTAAACTTTGTTATTAGATTAAAAAAATTAACAAACACTGATACTTTAAACATCTAACTCTGCTGAATAAAATATGACTTTAAAAGAAATTAATGACATGCTAGATGT
>JAXGGA010022293.1:0-15219 GCA_038373865.1 Uloborus plumipes | reverse complement strand
TTTATAAGGCTTCTTTTCTTCTTGTGCGTTCACTAAGCATTGGATGCTATTTTTTATCTACACGAACTGATACAGTGAATATTTACAGCGAACACTGAAAATATTTAGGTGTTGTTAAAAAAATAATTAGGTTAAAAAATAAAACTTCTGATCATCAATTTACATTGCTAGTTTACACCTGAACACGAAATATATGTATAATTTAAAAAATAAAACGATGTGTATTATTTAACACTACATTTTTTAAACTATACTTACCGACTTTAGTTTCATAAGTTTCCCATTCTTCAACAACAACGTTTAACTGAAAGAAAAAAATGTACTTTAGTAATCTTTAAATACAATCTCGTTTATTTACTGCTAAATAAATATACAATCACAGACCTCATGAATTTTACAATTTCTTGTATAGTTTACAAAAAAAAAAAAAAAAAAAAGAAAAGAAAGAAAATAATTGCTACAGAGCAATTCCATTTTGAAAAAAAGCCACGATTGCTGCACAAAATAGCCTGCAGGTCCAAATAAGTTAGGTCCTTGTTTCGTTGGATGGAGTTTTGAAGAACATGGACTCTACTCTTATTAAATACAGTGAACTCTCGCTTATACGTCGCCTCGTTTATGCGCCTTGTTCACTTATACGACGATTTTAAATGGTCCCAGCACTTTCCTTAGCAAAACAATGATAGTATCATTCGTTTATTCATCGCTCTAAAGATAAATATTTCACTTATGCGCCGAATTTTCCCTAAAATGTAAAAAATTTAACTCATTTTCTAAAAAATAAGCATTTTTCTTCACTTTCCTCTTTAATCTTTCACCTTTATTGCTCACGGAAGGCATTTTATCCACATGAACTAGAGTTTGGAGAGGGACAATTATCTGTTATGCATCTTTTAAAGGGAACAGTTTGTAATTAGATATACTACATTTTTTTTTTCTCTTTATCATTGTAGTTACTTTATTGTATTTGCCAAACCGTAGTAATATGTCCCTTGTCTGCAGAAACATTCTTATTCATTCTCTCATTAGAAACTCTGTTGCGTTTTAGTCCTTCAAATAGGCTTGTTCACTTATACGTCTCTCTTACTTATACGCCTTTTTCTGTTGGTCTTTTGGGCCGGCGTATAAGTGAGAGTTCACTGTACAGTTACATTTTGAAGCTTTCCAGAAACAGTATTTATACGATGGTATTTGTGCTCCGTAGCGGACGTATCTTACGAGATACGTCTGTTAAGGAGAAAATAACATTAGTATTTTAATATTTGTTGCGAACATTTCCAAAATTTGACTGCATTACATGGTAGTAGAGACCTTATTCTTCGTTAACCCATTTATGCCCAGTAGCATAAAAACGGGACGCTTGTTAGTTACTGCATACAAAAACCTGTAATGGGTATATCCTTTTACTAAAGCTGTTTTTCACCAGTTAAGTACTCCTTCTTCTTGAGAAAACATATTAGAGCCACTATTTGGACATCAGAGTTTATTTATTGACAGCTATTTTCAGACAAATCAGTCAAGCAACGATCCAGCATGGGTAGCCGCAGAAAGTAAAAGTTTTTGCGAGCTTTTTTTCATAAAATGAAACTATTTTCAAATGATTTGCTTAAAATTGATCAGAGATGCCTTCTGTAAGGTTACTTTGCAAAAGTCAAGTCAAGTAAGGTCGTATTTTGCTCACACATCTGCAAAATATCCCATAACAGGACGTTAAATAACTTAATAAATATGGCAACGGCGAACTATTTTAAGCATAAAATGTATGTAAACCATTCCAAGTAAGAGTTTTAAGACGATAAAAATTTAAAAAAATTGTTAAAAAAACATGGGCATAAATGGGTTAAGTTCGTGAAATAAAACAAGTATTTAACATGTTTCTAGTCTTTACCAGCTGTTGAGAAAAACTGATGCGTCCATTATCGTGAACTTGCCCTACAGTAAAACGCACCACATAGTAAATAAATTTTGTGCATTCTAGAAAATACAAACAAAATAAAAAAAATACTTGAAATATCACCTTGTGTCTCGTGTAAATAATTTTATAACATAGTTTGATTTGTGCACTAAAAATTATAAAATATAATTAATTAGAGCTACATATCATAATTGAATTCGGCGTCCTAAACCTAAGTTCTAATAAACAGCATGCAGGTAAAAAACTATTTTTAGAAATTATGTTCCTCAGTTACAGGGGTGCCCACAGGGGGGCATTGTGGTGCAAGTTGCGCCAGCAAAATTTTGGGGGGGGGGGGTTAAACTAATTTATTTATTTATTTAAATTATTTTTTGATTTATTTTTTTAATTTAAATTATTTACGGATTTTTTAATAAAAAATATTCATTACTTTATTTTTTTAATTTGCATTATTTCTTTTATTTCCTGTTATTTATTTATTTATTTATTTATTTTGTGTGCGTGTGTGTGTCCTTGGAACGTCTGGAGCGAAAAAAAGCGATTATACTTTGTGCATAGTTCGGACTTTTAAAAAATTAATAATAAATAAAAATAATAATAATTATAATTTAGAAAAATAAATAAATGTTTAAAAAATAAATAAAAATGTTTAAAAAAAATAAATAATGTTTAAAAAAATAAATAAATAATATTAAAAAAATAAAATAAATAAAAGAGGGGTACAAATAAAAAGCACAAGAGGGGTGTGAAAAAAAAATTTTTTTTTGGGGGGGGGGTTGAATTTGCCCCATTGAGCTTGGGGGGGGGGGTGAGCACCCCAGCTCAGTTAGTAAAAACACTATTAAATAACACACACAACTCCCACGTGTCTTTGTTCAACCTAAACAACGCCACAGTTTCGGATGATGTGGTTAAAACATTACTTAAGTAATAAGCAAAACGCATGAACATAAAAACAACGTTTGATATAAAAAGGTAGAGGTAAGCAGACTTGGCAATTTTATGAAATTTACATTTTCACTTTTTTCTAGGGAGCTTGAAGCCTCCTAGATGCGGACGGTTTTAATTTAATGCAAATTTGATCAAAAAACAATTATACTCCAAAT
Source organism: Uloborus plumipes (assembly GCA_038373865.1). NCBI lineage: Eukaryota > Metazoa > Arthropoda > Arachnida > Araneae > Uloboridae > Uloborus > Uloborus plumipes. Next base: position 12,198 of record JAXGGA010022293.1, on the reverse strand, counting down.
TATTTCCCAAGTAGCATCAACTCATCGGATTTTGCTCGGCCGATCAACTAACTCCTCGTAAACTGATCCCGTAACGCACGACGATATCGTTCCGATCAGTATCCGAGCACGGTTTTCGATGAGCTACTTTTCATCGGAAAGCGATATCCTTCCGATCAATTTTCCCGATGAAAATAAGATGAGCTATATTCCATCGGAAAATGATATCCTTCCGATCACTTTTCCCGATGAAAATAAGATGAGCTATATTCCATCGGAAGATGATATCCTTCCGATCAAGTTTCCCGATGAAAATAAGATGAGCTATATTCCATCGAAAAACGATATCCTTCCGATCAAATTTCCCGATGAAAATTAACCGAGCTATGTGTTATTGGAAAACTATGTACTTCCAATCAAATTTCCCGATGAAAATATGCCAAGCTACAGATTTCATCGGAAAGAGGTCGTAAAGATCAAATTTTCTGATGAAAATTTTCCCAATCTCAAATTTTTGTTAAATATGCAGTGTTGGTCTCATTATTCGTAGACTTGGTAGCGTGGTGGTAGAGCGTTGGCTTTCCGGCGCTGATAACTCGGGTTCGATGCTGGAGTTGGCCAGTCGCAAATGGTTGGGGGAAATAAAAAAGAGGTTCCAAAATTCACTGCCACGGAACTAAACTGCGCTCTCTTTTTTCTTTAAATTGATCCAACTCTCATCGTATTTTGATCCAAAATTTATCGCCACGGAACTACACTGCTCGTATATTGATCCAACTCTCATCGTATTTTCATCCAAAATTGATCCTAAATTCATCGGCATGGGACTGCACTGCTCGTAAATTGCTCCAAATCTCATCGTAAACTCATCGGATTTTGTTGCTCGGATTCTGATTGGCCGATGAGACATATTGGAGCAATTCCCGATGAAAACTCATCGAAATCCGATCACCGGCCGATGAGAATTTCATCGGGTTTCGATGAATGGCCGATCATCGGCCGATGAGATTATGCTGCTAGTGTTATTTATTTATTTATTATTTAAACCCCACCAGTCACCACCGTACCGACCCTGATGAGGGTTTAACCGGATGTGGTGGCTGGGAGGAAAGAAAAACTAACGAACGACCAAGCGCCCGCTAGGAAACGTACATTATAACTGGATATAAATTTACATAAAATAATGTACAAATTACTTGGAAAGAAAATAATAAAAAGGAAAAAACAATTTTGATATATACAGAAAAAGGCAATAATGTAACATTTAAAGTTTTCTATTCGAGTGCTGAGTAAAAATATTATTTTATGAAGATTCTTGCGAGTATCTGGATGATGTAGAACAGTGGTTCTCAACGGGGGCGGTACCGCCCCCCTGTGGGCGGTGGGAAGATGCTGAGGGGCGGTGAACATGTTTTGGGCAGTAGGGGGGCGGTGGGTATATTTTGGGCGATAGGGGGGCGGTGGGAAAATTTTGGGATCAGAGGACAATAAATGTATTTAATTTTGAAAATCAAAATTGAATTTTGCATTAAATCAGGAATCCAACTTGAATTATTTGTGCCGACGATAAAATAAACGTATGCTCTCTGGAATCTTTAAACTTATTTCCTTACACTTTTCGGATGTGACCGGTTTAGTGATCTTTTGCGTCCGACAATCTTGAGAGAGAATGTTATAGCTTGACTACGTAGAGATGGCGAAAGACCTTGAAGTGGAAACGGCCCTGTTTCATTTTGAAATCAGGAGAATCAGCGTCAAAAATTATTTTTTGCTTACATTAAAATGTGTACTTTCTGCGGGATCTCTCTGATGCTACCTATTACAAAATAAAGTGGTTCGCTTCCACTTCAAGATAACCCGCCTTCTCTCCGCGGTCCAGCTTTACCTAATGATGAAATGTTACGATAAATCACAGTTGCATTCAGGGCTGCATGGTTTTATCTAATATTAGCCAATTTGGCTAATTTTGATCACACATAGCTGGATAAAATTCAAAAGCATTAGCCACACCATAGTTTGGTTATTTTTCAGCCGAACTGTTGATTGATTCTTTTTACCACAACAATGGAAACTCTAATAGCTGTAAAAAAAATTTTAATAACGCATTTTTTTTTCAGTAGTTATCATACACGTAAAAATACCGTCTTGCATCTGCAGGTGAAAATGGTCAAATTCAGTTCTCAAGTTTGATTGTTACTAAACGAAACTAGTTTTCAGACTGAACAATTCCCCGCTTAGGATACCAGATTTCAGTGTCTATTGCCAAAATTAAATGGGGGGACTCAAAATACTGCGAAAAAGATTCACAATTGCATTCTAGTTTCTCCCACAAATAGCGTTTTGGGCAGGACAATAAACTTCATCGATTTAGTTTTCTTTTTTTTTTACTTTCTTAATTTTCTTTCACATTTTCTCATAGGTTAGCTTAGTACTTATAAAAAAAGTAAGTCTGCCCTAAAGATATCCAAAATATCTCGATGGGCAGTGGCATCTGTGCAATTTGGCTATTTTCCTCGGTTTGATTATTTTCCTAAATTTTTACCTGGCAATCGTATTTGCAATGCTTAGTGTGCCCGATTAGTTTGACTGCTTTGTTTGAACTCAGTATTTTAACCTTAGCTTTTGCTCACTTCATTTATTTACTTTCATGGTTAGTGAAATCTCTTTCGGTGATGCTCACGTTTTTGCCAACATCTTCAGTCTTTGCATAAAATCTTATCTGAGTATTTCGAGGATATTTTTTGTCTCTGAACGTTCCTCAATGGGTCATGAACCCTTTTGAAAATATTGAGACAGCAGATGTTCAATATCAGTAATAATTAGTGGAACTTTTAACCACTGAAACTTGAAAAGCTGGTTTCCAGAATGTTAATACTCTTACAGGATTTTGGCTGCAAGGAGACATTAGTAGCCTTTATCATGGACTGTGAGCTATTGCCAAAATTTTTTTCATCGTTTCCCCCTCTTCCTACCCGTCGAATGAGGATTCAGTGTTGTGTCCGACGAAGTTAGAGAAACCGACTTCAAATCGTCCCAAGAGGAGACTTGCATCTTCAATTTACAAAAAATATTAAACCAAACAAGGAAACTGGCTTTAAAACCACCAAGAACAAATTTCTCACTAACATATATTTCTGAATGTTCCTTTCATATTTTGAATGACAAAAAGAATGCTTTGCTTGTTTATTTTTATTGTATTTGATTGTTTCTTTCATTTTTTGAGCAAAAAAAATTTTTTGCTTGTTTATTTCTATTTCATTTTGTTATTATTCTTTTAAAAATAAAATATTTTTCGTCCTAGATTTGTTTTTTATTTCTACATTCGTCATTTTAATTCTAATAATGACTAATGAGGAAAAATATATATTGTTTAACCGTTTATTAAAATTCCGGAAGGAAATTATTTTAAACTTTAAACCTCTTTTCGCACACCCCCTCACCTTTAACATAAAGGGGGGCGTTGGAAAAAATTTCATTCGTAAAGGGGGCGTTAGCCGTAAAAAGGTTGAGAAACACTGATGTAGAATATGAGCTATATTTTTGGATACAGGGAGGTTGGAATTATGTGTGCAGTGGAAAGAGCTAGTTAACGGACAATTGAATACGTAATGTTCAAGAGTTCCCAGTTGACTGCAAACACATAATGGTGAGCTTATTATCTTGAATCTGTGTAGATATGATGGAAATGGACCGCGTGCACTAAGAAATTGTACTTCCATAGGATGTTTACATCGTGGTTTTAGCTTGACTTTTGGTAGAACTTTTGGTAGTTTGTACTCCAAATTAGCATACAAAAGGTCTACTCTCCCGAAAAGTAATGAAAATGGGCTTTCTGTCTAATATTTTTTACGGCGACCTCTAACGCTTTTGCGCGTGCCTCAGGTCTCTATTGATTTTGCCAAAATGATGGTGATAAGAGAGATGAGGAATGTGAGGAGATTTTGCTTTGTTTTTAACATGTTGGTTTGCGCTGATGTTTTTTTTTTTTTTTAATTTATTTCTTTTTCTTATCAGTTCTAGGAAAATAAAGTTATACCAGACCATGCAGAAATGCTACCATGGTGCATTTTCTTAATCAAGCTGTCACCCCTTTTTGAAATAGAACCGTTCAACGGTGACAGGTGCTTTCGAGGTTGGACACAAGGGCGGATCCAGAAATGTTCCAATGGAGGGGCGATTGATTTTTTTCTTACTTGCCCAATTTTTTCGCAATGAATCCTTGTTAACACATGCTGATTACAAATGTTTTGGTCTACCATTTCGAAAAACTTCCAGATCAGAGCCCCGAATCCCCGCACCCTTTCCCTTAATATCATCAAAGCTCATGTAAAATTGCCTTTTTTGAACTTCAAAAACTAAAAACTGCTGGAGCAGAGTCCCTCAAGGGAGATGCGATCGCCCCCATCACCCCTCCCTTGTATCCGCGCTTGGCTTGGACAGTACATTGGTCTGGCTCTGAGGTACAGCTCTGCTCCCTAAAAATTATTAATTTAATCCGCAAACGGTCATAAACCCATCAAAAATGTGAAAAATTACATAAAACTGAAAATAAATAAATAAAAAAACTGAGCAGGCCAGTAATTTGGAACTTTTCCGGGGGAGGCAGGGGAGGCAAAGGGTGTATACTCAATGTAAATTTAACCAACAAACAGAAAAAACAACGCCCATTTACCTGTGAATACATTGATTATGACGGGCGCTAGAGCTGTGCCGATGTGAGCTTCCATGGAAATTAAGACTTGGGTTGTGACCCTTTTTTAAGGGGATTTTTTTTTATTATAGAAAAGCAGAACCGGAATTGCGTCCTGGTACTTTCCGGCATCAAATCATCCCTGCCTAATGCTGCCTTTTACTCAAGCCTTTCTTCAAGTCTGGATTCATGAATCTAAATTTGAAATTCTATAAACTAACCCAGTAGCCCTTTTCTGAAACTTGTCCAATGACTTAATGGTTTTCTCAATGTAACGAGGCCATAACTGAACAGCAAACTCCAAACGAAGTCTTACCAAACCTGCCAATCCTTACCAAACCTACCAATCCTGCATAAAAGAATTTGGTAAATTTCAAAATAAACGTTTAATGCTTTTTTATGCTTGTCGCTTCCTCTTGCATTAATTTAAAATGCTCAAAGATAGCAGGATGTATAAAAGAAAACCAGAATTATAAAACACGAACAATCTCACAAAAGATCCAATAATCTATATTCGTAACTGGGCCAGATGCAGTGTCAAAACATCAACAAAATCGCCGCATTTCTTATACACCCACAAGATTTTACGGAGTCGCAAATAGTGAACCATCAAAAGCCTGATGGGGCGTCTGCCATGTTTCTTATGCAAATGTAAGATCAGAGCAAGGTCAAGGATTTTAAAATCGTAGCCCGCCTATGTACACTTTTGCACGTGTTTGGGCGGCGCTGGTTTCCATCCATTTTTTTTTTTTCTTTTGCAAGTGCTAAAGCTGCCGCATTGTTTTCAGATCATACCATCTCTTAAAAGGGCGTTAAAATTCTTTTTGAAGGTCAAATAATGCGTTAAGGCAAAAATGAATTTTTAATTTTTCTCGGGTGCATTTTTATGATATTATCGCGCTTTTGTGAAATGATCTCGTTTGCTATAGTGCTGCCATCTGATGGGTAGTGTACGAAAAGAAGATGAAGCGAGTAACGACTTTGTGGTTTGTTTTAGTTTTCAAAATTATACATTTAATATTTTAAAACTTCGTTCAATATTTTACACAGATTGCAAAATTTGTAAACTACGATTTGTTAGCTGCTACAAGGCTTTCTGATTAAAACTATCCCAATTTTCGCTTCTCAATTTTAACTTTGTTTAGTTTTGAATGCTCATTTTTTTCATTTTTAGGATATTATCGCATTTTTATAAAACAGTCTCATTTGTTAAAGTGCTGCTATGTAACGTAAATAAAGCACAGATACGCCAACGAAAAGTTTATGTGGAAGGAAATGGAACATTTCAAAGTACAAAAATACTATCAAGAAAATCATTTAATAAATGGCATTTTAACACAGGATTTTATTCTATCACTTCAAGGATTATTTATCAACCTTTTAACAGTATTCAATAAATAAATAAATACATTTTTTTTGTAAAATAACTTGTGCCCGACATAAGTTTCCTCAATCAAGTATTTCGCTTTGAACCATTGATTTTGATTTATGAACACTTTTTTTTTTTTGGAAAGTTCTAATCGCTTTTTGAACTTTTATGTTATCTAGTTGATTGCTCCATGTTTTGGAAAAATGTAGTTAAAAAAAATCAATTAATCCATTTCAAACAATCTTTGCCGGACAACAAGAGAGTGGAAAACGGCTCGTTTAAAACATCCAGAAAATGCCCTTATTGTTGACCATCAATCGAAAATAACCAGAGCTAGAAGTAGTAAACCTCTCATAAAAGTAACCTCCTATAAAAAAATTAAAATTTAAAAAATAATAATAACTGTTTTTCAGAAATTTAAAATCCCTCGCAATCAAGAATAGCAGCCAAATGCTCACTCTATGTTGAAAAAAACTGTAATGTTACACAATTTTTAGTTTACTTTTCCCCATTTTATATTCGTTTTAAATGTCATAATAAGCATTATTTTATACTAGGTGACCCGTGCGGAATTCCGCAAAAAAAAAAAAAAAAAAAAACTCTAAACTTAAAATTTAATACGACAATTTTTATTGGCTTCATTTGCACAACATCGCCATCTACTGCCGTCGTTCTGACAACTTTTCAAAGAGATCAAATACACGTTCACTTTTACAACTACTACAAAAGTGATACCCTATATTAAAATCAAATACCCAAGGCTACTACTAAACTAAATACTAACGTTATCGCAAAACTACCATAGTATTTTGAAACAATAAAAGTTACAATTAAGGTTTACCGAGCTAAGCCTTGGCTTGAAATGTCGCATTTAAAACTGATTTGAACAACAATGTAACGATTTTGACAGTTGAGCAAAAAATTTAACTTTTTCAAACTTCAAACGCTTATAAGTCGCTTAAACGTGGATTTTCGAGATTCTCGTTACGCGGCGCTAGCGGAGAAACGTTCTAAAGAACGCATTTTTTTTAATCTTTCGAATGAAATCAAAATGGAGACGATACGACAATTATTTCGCTAGATAGAGTCAATTTTGTGCCCAAAAATTGAAGTTCGAATAAAAAACGAACCGACACTTTTTAGAGGGTGGGTCTAATTTTCGTCAATAGCCCGCAGGATAAGCTTCAAAATCATAAATTTTCTTGCAATTCGATAAAGAAATGAGCGAGTTTCGACCGGGTATAGGATTCGGCTTAGAGAAATAATATATGGAGATTTTAAAGACCGCGTAGAAACCAACTAATATTTATCGTCTGCAGCACTGATTGTTTAAAATTCACTTTTATTTCATTATCCAGGCGAAATTTCTTAAGTGGCATCCCTTGGTTTTGCTTATTATCTCGTTTGTTAGTAAAATTTATTAGTTTGTTATATTCTAAGAAAGATTAACGAATGAAAAAGGATTGATAACAAATATTCTCAATACAAGTTGAACAAACTAGTTTTTTTTTTTTTTACAACCAGATTTAATTTTTCGGAGACAGACTTTTTACAACTAAATACAATTTTAAGTGGAATTTTTTTCGAACGTTTTTTTTTTTTTTTTTTTTTTTTTTTTTTTTTTTTTTTCAACCTGAACACGAGAACAAATGTATTATCAAGGATTTTTTTTTTTTTTTTCAGTTCCAAAGGTTCTCTGAATTTGTTTTTCACTATATTTATCGGATTTCTAAAGCTGTTTTTTCTCTACCAGATATCTTTGCTTAGAAAGTAAACTCTTTTCATCAGTTACTTTTCCTCTGCCCATGAGAAAATTAATAGGACTTTTGGAAAGTGATCCGGTACACCAACTTAAATGAAATAAGGGCAATTAGCAATTCATGATTGCTCAAAAAATAAATAAATAATAACGAAAAGGGAACAAAACAATTAAATTAGAGAGAAACTTATATTTAAGTAGTTTTAAAAACAAAACTGCAACTCTTGAGTACTTTCCCGGGACACATAAGCGTAGCGTCGGTGGGGGGGGGGGGGGCATGTGCCTCCCCCCCCCCCCAACTTGATGGACACTTAAAATTTAGAACCTGAAGTTTTGCAAAATCTGAACAAAAATCATAATCAGAGTATCATTTATAGTTTTTTTTGTTTTTTTTTCATGAATTTTATTTAAGTACTATACCCGCATTTGGGGGGGGGGGGGGGGGGGCAAGGCGGAATATAGGCCCACTGTCAAAAATTTCAATGTTTGGAGCTTTATTTTTTCCGAAACTGGGACGAAAATCATCAGAAAGATTATTTCCGTTTTCGTTAGCGGTTACCTACACACAGGTCACAATAACCTCTTATCCGGGTACCCCTGGCACTGATCTAAGAAGGGGTAATTGCCCCTCCCTGCCCTTTTAGAAAAAATATGGATTTTAGCACAGAATTCATCTTTTATCTTCCCAAATCAAAAATTTCAATTTTTAAGAGCTTTTTTCGAGTATTGTCAGTCATAATCATATCAAAAAGAAATTAAATCCTAAATGCAGGCTAATAACTAAAAAAAACCTCTCATATAACATAATAAAGAAAAATACATCATTTATTTATGTTTAAAAACTATTTAACATCAGGTATTTTGTGTAGTACTGAAAGCACATTGTTAAAAACATGTTTGTACTTTAAAGTTATGACAAATTTAAGAATACTTTTGCTTTTACTTATGATCGTCTCCAATATTCTTTTTTGTTTCTTTTTTTTTAAACTTACTTTTGAATCTTTTACAAAACCTTTGTCATTGTAATATAACTTTTTCTTGGTTAGCAAAGCTATGTATATTTTAACTATTTCTTTCTGTTTCAATTTGTTTCTTTTTTTTTTCTTTTTTATTTTTTTTATAAAATTTTAATTTATTTCGTTGTTTGCTATTTTTTGCTTCAGTTGTGTTTTTGTAATTTTAATGAGTGTTTTACATGACTATTTTTTTTCCTTGGCTTTATACTCTTTATTTTATTTTATTTGCTTACAGTGTATTTCTTCCTATATTTGACATTAAGTTGGGTCTTAAAGTAACTTTGTTAAATATGCAAAATTTCAGCAGTTTTTCAGATTTAATATGTTATCCCTTCCCTGCGATTTGTGGAAGCACACGCCATTTTTATTTTGATCGAATGTAAAATTTTTAAGACGTCTTTGTTTGCCTCGTTTTTCTCCTCACATCTTTTTAGTCTCAACTACTTCATATGAGGCCTAAAAATGCAGAATTTTATGCTTATTTTTCGAAAAAATTCCCGGGGCAAACCCCCGGACCCCCCGAAATTAGGGGTAATTTACAGTTTACACCCCACTTAAGAGAAGTTATTGTATCACTCTTCCGGTATCCATGCTACCACAAGGTCAATCCATAGAACAAGAAAATACAGCGAGAGCATTAAAAACGAGGAAAAACACGGGGGCTGAGTCATGGAAAAAGACACAAAATGAAAAATGTCCTGTTCTGCTGGCGAAATGTAGTCGGGACTAAGGGAATAGCTCAGGGCTCCGTTAATTCCAGGCCTATCATTTCAAGTTTTTGTGTGTGGGGGGGGGAATCATAGGGTGCAAAACAATGTAATTTCATCGGAACACAACAAAAACCAAGCCCACTTGTATAAAAATACATTAATTTCTCAAAGCACATACTTTTAAGGGGGGGAACCATGCAATTGACTCCCCCCCCCCGACCCCCCTGAATGACCGGCCTGGTTAATTCTAAATCCGAGTCTAGTAGTAACAGGCAAATAAGGAAAAAAAAAGAAAAGAAGAAGAAATTGTATATACAATTCATCGGAACAGTAAGAGCTAATATTCCTCTTGCGAAAAATCTAAGCGGAAAAATTTAGGGAGAGGGGAGGGCGGACAAAAGCTCTACCTGCACTTCTGAAATTTTTGACCTGTGTCCCCCCCCCCCAAAAAAAAAAACTTTTGGTCACGCTACGCCTATGCATACTACGATTGCAATCCAACTCAGCACTATTAACCTTACCCCATTTCAGTAAACCCTTAAAAATAATCAAATATTCTCAAAGGCACGCTTAATCTTAGCTTAGCCATGCTGTTTATCCACAAACTAGAACCCCCCCTCAATAATTGCATTTTTAACTATTAGATGCATTTATGCAGCTCTTTATAACTTATTTAATTTTTTAATTTTCGTCACCTAATTTTCTGAAATTTAAAATTTAAAAGCAAAGTTGCGTCCTTCATAAATTAATCAATCAATTTGATCCCCCGGCAACAGCACATGATATTTTTACATGAAAAATCGGAATTCATTTACATTTTTCAAGACCTTAAATACGAGTAACGTTCCATAATACTTATTTTAGCGTGAGTTTTAATTCAAAACACTTAATAGTTCTAAATGCAATAGATAACAATAGGCTAAAATACAAATAAGTCATTTGTATAATTATTTTTTAGTTAAGCTCCACGAAAAGCTCAGAATTTTAGGAATCTATATACATAAAAGACTACTTTTGAAAACGTATGTCCGGGGTAATCTTCCAAACTACTGGACCGATTTTAACCATTTTTTCACCGTAGATAGCTACAGTAACAGGGAGCAGGATAAGCTATAATTTATTTCTGAAAAGCTTAGTTTAAAAAAGTTATTATGGAAAACAGTTAATTTTATGTCATTTCCCCATTAAATGATTAAATTTTCAACCCATTGTTGCAAAAATTTGGTGCCATGCAGCAACAATATTGATTGTAATCATATTGAAAATTTTGAACCAAGGCTTCTCTGGAGTAAGTATGGAATTTATTGCCTTCTAAGGATTTTTATATTTATCTGAGCCAACAATCGCTAACGGGTGAAATAAAAAAAAATTGATTTTGGCAATAGTTAGAGAATAGAAAGTGTTTATAGCAACGCCTCCTAAATACTAAATGCCTGTAACTTTCTGGCTTTTAGCACAGAGCAAAATTTCATCCTTGGTTCAGGATACACTGCCATCTACCAGAGTTCTTCGAGAAAGAGAAATTAATGATTGGTTCATTTCTAAATTTAAATTTAAAAATCAGCCAATCAAAAAATTTGTTTCGAATATTGTTTGGATCCATCGCCAATAACTTCAAAATGCAATTTGTTCACGATACACTGCCATCTACTGGAGTTCTTCAAAAAATTAACGATTGGTTCATTTCTGAATTTAAATTTAAAAATTAACTAATCAAAAAATAACAACGACATTATCGGATTGCCGCAAGGTGGCGTTTAAAGCTGAACCCATCTCTACGGTAGCGAAGCAAATGTTATAGGCATTTAGTATTTAGGAGGCGTTGGTTTATAGTCAAAAAAATTTCTAAATTAGGTACATAAGATGTTTTCACCTCACCAATGTTGTCACGAGGATAGAAACTAATAATGGGACTTATTTAACGAGCAATATTTGGAAATGGTTAATTTCAGTGCGATTGATAGTGTAAATATATATTTATTTTAATATACCAAGCTTATAACATTTCCTATTTACTCAAACATTATTTGTAGCTTGCTATTTTTTTTTTAGCTTGCATTATTTTTTTTATAGTTTATCCATAACATAGCCATTGTTTACAGAAGTAGACATTATGTTTATAGATATACACTTTAGTGTTGGGAAATTTATGAATGAGTTTCACTAAACCACCCTACACCCACAGAAACCCGGGCAGGGCCGGGTACCCGGCTAGTATTAAGTATAAAATGGCACTTTGTTTCAGAAAAGGAAGGTCGTGGGAAAATTTCGAATCAATGGATTGTCTCCTTTTCCAGTTTTTCAGTCAAAAACGTACGGAGTCTACATTTTTATATTTTAGATTGTTTTTTTTTTAACAAAAGTCAAATGAGCGAACCCAAAATATGAAATAAAAGTTTTTAGAGTGCTAGCAGTGCTGCTATCTATCGTGGAAATGGAGTAATAGATGTAAGAGCACAATCGCAATGATTAGCTGATGCTGCCATCTATTGTGAGTTTGAATCAGCTCTCTGTTTTAACCGTTTTTGTTACTGCACAGTTTCACATTAAAACGCTTACATAATCCCTACTTTTTAAGTCCATTGATTTGATATTTTTGCTGAATATTAACAATAATTTAACGACTTTTACATGCTTTCATGGTTTCAATATTTTTTCAACAAATTAGTATTATA
>JAXGGA010022292.1:0-15220 GCA_038373865.1 Uloborus plumipes | reverse complement strand
TAACATCTTAGCTGGGACACCTTGCATATAAAAAAGTACGATTCCATTTCTGAATAAGTGACTTTATGTAACGTGAAGAATTAGACAATACAATGTTCCGCAATCAGAAACACTTCAACATCAATTTCCTGAGAGATCTTCGAAAGTACATTGTGTAGGAATTACGCTAAACACAAAGCAAATTTAAGTCTTTTGTGCGGAAACTAAGTAGTGTGTTACCGCAGAGGGGAAGGAAAGGATAAGAAAATTAAGGCACGATGCCAAACGCGGGTTAAAAGATCCGATAAATGGAGCTACAGAATAAGGAAGAGTACAGAATTAACACATTTGAAAGGCATGGAAGCAAAGGGGTATAAGTGCCAAAATCAAAAATTTGGAGATTACTAATACACATATTAGAAGAACCTCTCCTCTATTCTGGGGCAAGAAATTATACAAAAAAAATCTGGAAGGTGCTAACTATACAGTTTGATTTAGAAAAGCATTTAAACAAATGGCTACCAACATTTTGATCTTTTTGTATAAAAAAAACTTTGAAAAATCCTCTCTAACATCCTTTTGCTTCCTACTTTGTCCACCTTTTTCAACTTCAACAGCTTCCACATTAGGTATTTGGGATACTGTAGTCTGAAACATAGTGCACTGATTCTGAAAAACACAACTAAAAATTTTTTTTATGGAGGGGGGGGGGGTGAGCTTGATTTATGACAATCTTCATATTTATCCATGTACATATGTGATAGGATTGGTATTCATGGTTCGAGGCAAGCGTTCTGGAAAGAGTTGACCCTAAAATCCCATTCTGGTACAGCCTTTGCCTACACCAATGCTATAGTTGGATGGGGAATGTGGGGGAACCCCGTTTCTCAAAATACTTGGTTTATTTGCAAAAATTAAGAAAAACTAAAGTTAATTGCTTTCAAAAACTATCTTTAAAGAAATAATTCATGAATTTTGAATAAAAGCTATCATAAGTAAAATCTAAACTGACCTTTCTTTGCCGATTAAAAATTCATCAGCCATGACATCTACCAAAAAAAAGTGCGTTTTTCCAAACATTTTCCTAAATTAAAGCACTATATATTCCCACCAATTAAGAACTGAATTCTCTACGCTCCAATAAAAAATAAATTATAGGTTAAAAATATAGGCTTCAGTGCATCAGCAATTATATGTTTGCTAAAAATAAAAGAGGATAAGTGAATGACCATAAGTTCTCGCATTAGAAATTATTGCCACGCCCGGTGAACAGAAAACTTGAAGACAGAAGAAGCAAAAACACACGTCAGGTGAAATGTTAATATCCGGTCTGTATAGTAAAAATCTGATGGTAGATAGATAGACTGTTGGAAAGTCTTAGTTTTTAAGCGTATGCTATCAATTAAAGAAACTTTCATATCAATTAAGAAGAAATCTTACTCAGGGAAATCTTAACTCGAGAAAAAAAGAAGCTGAAAGAAAAAATCCTTAGTGAATATTTGTAAAAAAAATACAAAGACTGAGGAAAAAATTATAATATCTAAGCTTCAGATTTCTGAGGAAAAATTCGTTGACCCATGAAAATAACTCAGAAAATGATCAGACAACTTGGCTACAATCCTAATCTAAAGAGAGTAAGAGAAAGCATAATTTAAAAAAAAAAAGGATTTGAGCGTAACTACAGCATAACAATTCCCATTTTATTGATGAATTTTAAAGACTAGTCTTAGAATCACAATGCAAAGATCTATAGAAGTAAAAACCAACTTTTAATTAGAATAATACTTAAGTCCTCTGATTTTGCCTGGTAGTGAGTTCGATGTTGCAATAAGTTGCCTCTGAATGTTTGCATCAGATGAGATTTTGCTCCAACAAAGTAAAACACTAACCAAGGCTTCACTAGATAGCGTTTTATACAGGCTGTATCATTACTCAGAACATCAATGGTAAAGATTTGCCCGCTAGAGAGCGCTGAACAAGGACCACCCAAATGGTTGTTTACATTTATTAGCATATTGTTTCTGCTGTAAAAAGTGACGTTTATCCTATTTTTTAGGGTTAAAAAATATTGATATAGTTAACTGAAGTGGAGTACAGAGTGAATTGATGCCGAAGGCCTTATTAGTACTGCTTTTTAGGGGAAATAAATTCCCCTTTCAGCTAAAGTTGGTCACAACTTATGATTCAGTCATACGACATTCATTCATCTGTTTACTTTCTTTGAATTAACAACATATAGCAATGGCATTCAATTTTGACATCTCTGCATTAATAAAATATACGCTTTTCTTCGCAGCCGATAAATAAAAATGCAGCAATGAAATAATATTGTTCTATTTACTATTTTGTTTCATTATTGTTGCTCACACGATCTTAATTGCTACGCAAAAGTTCAGATGTTCATTTTGATGGCGTTGACGCATCAGAGCGATAAATGGCGAATCTATTCGTCGAGACATTTCATTTTTTCATTTTAATGCCCCAGAATGAAATGTACCGTAATGAAGCGATGGTGCACAACGGAAAGACGATTGACAACAAAACATATTAATTTTTTAGTAACAACGAAATGAGCATATATAATAGCTTGGTACTAAAGAGCAATAGGGTCATTCCATGTCAAGTGATCCAACGTTTTTTACCTTACATTTTTGTATTTCTTTCAAATTTGGCTCATCAATTGTACCCTTTGAGGCAATCAAAAGTCTCAATTTTTAGATTTTTATCTCTATTATTTTTTCATTTATGAGACTTAGAACTTTGGAAAAACCCTCGTTTTTCCATGGATAAGGGAACATAAAAGGGACCATAACTCGGCACCAAATATAGATAGAACAATTTGGTAAATAGCATTTTAAAGTACGTTAGTTGCCGCTTAATCTGATATGCAACATGACTAATTTGATAAAAATTTTCTTTTTCAAAATATGAAATTTAAATTTCAAATTTAAATTTCTCGAAAAACATATAATGATTTTTTTTCAAAAAATTCTCAAAAATTCTTGTGTATTTTATCTACGTTTGTACAAATTTTTAGATTGGGATCTCAATGGGATCATATTTTTTTGATTTTTTGAATAAAACTGTATAGGAAAAAAATGATAATTTTTAGATACTATTTATTTAAATACTAAGTTATCTTGCTTGTGATGGTCTAAAAAGTAGCAAACAAACATGAATATGTTTAAAGTGAGCTGGCATGAGCTTATAGATTTGTCAGGTTCACCCCCTCACCCCTTCCTCCCCCGCACAACCACTTTTTTAATTCAAAACTGTTCAAAATGTTAAAAAAACTCTTTGATACAAAATGCATAGTAAACTTATTTAAAGTTGGTAAATGGGTTTCTTTATAACTAGACGAAGTATCCCCTTCTCCACCCAAATATACCATTAAAGCTGTACTATTATGACATCCAACCTGGGGATTGAATTGACTATTATTTTTACTCTAGGTAAGTGAGCTAGCATTAACTTGTAAATTGGTCAGCTCCCCCTCCCTTCCTTCCCGACCCAACCATTTTTCCCCCAAACTGTTTCAAATGCTAAAAAAACCTTTTTGATACAAAATGAACAGTAAACTTATTTAAAGTTGGTAAATGGTTCCTTATAACAAGGCAAAGTAAAACCCTTCCCCCACCCAAATATACCATTAACGCTACACTAATATGACGTCTCACCTAGGGATTGATTTGAGGATTATTTTCCCCCTAGGTATATATTGTTTTTCAGATAAAGTGTTTCTTTTTTCAATCCGACCTTCACAAAGTGTACTTCCATTCAATATCTGAATTTAAACTTATGATTCATTTCACCCCCTCCCCCAGCACCAATCTTCAATTTTGGAGGAAGAAAAGAAACGGTTCGCCCCAAGATCATAGCAAACAGCAAAATAGCACTGTTTCCCCTTGTTCTCATAATGTTTTCCCATTATTTTCACACAAAACTGAAAAGAAATCAAAGTATCAGGTTATATGTCAGTCCCCATCACTGCCTTTCCTTTCTCTTATTATACAAAGCTCATGAGCTAATAGGAAAGAGTAACAAACAGAATAAACCTGAAACACTACCAGACCAGACATCAGTAGAGACTAAAGCTTTGAAAAGGGGTTAGGCGGGGTGATAAAAAAATAAAAGTTTGGAGCGGGAAGGTAGGAAAAGGGAAGATGCAATCTGTACAGAAGTTAAACAACATGAGAGGTTATGATAAAAAAAAGCAGTGTTTGTTTAATATATGTATA
Organism: Uloborus plumipes; assembly: GCA_038373865.1. Lineage (NCBI taxonomy): Eukaryota > Metazoa > Arthropoda > Arachnida > Araneae > Uloboridae > Uloborus > Uloborus plumipes. The sequence continues at coordinate 11,003 of JAXGGA010022292.1, read as the reverse complement.
TAGATATATCTTGCTGCATTACTTTCCTTTACAACAAAATGAAAAAGAACACAAACAGTTTAAAAAAATTAAATATCAGCTGCACACTAGATAATGTGGGAAGATAGTTATGGGGACACAAACATATGATCTGATATTTTGATTTATTTTCAGTTTTGTGCGAAAAGAATAGAAAAAACGATGAGAACAAGGAGAAACAGTGCTATTTTGCTGTTTGCTATGATCTTGGGGCGACCCATTTATTTCCTCCCTTCAAAATTGAAGATTGGTGCTGGAGTAGGAGATGAAATGAATCATAAAGTTAAATTTCAGATATTGAATGGAAGTACACTTTGAAGTTCGGATCGAAAAGAAACACTTCGTCTGAAAAACAATATATATACATAGGGTGAAATTAATCCTCAATTCAATCCCGAGGTTAGACGTCCTTTTTAGTATAGTGTGAATAGTATATTTGGGTGGGGAGGGGGATACTTCGTCTAGTTATAAGGGAACCCATTTACTAACTTTAAATAAGTTTACTACTCATTTTGTATCAAATAGGTTTTTTTTTTAACATTTTGAACAGTTTTGAAAAAAAAAAAAAAAAGTGGTTGTGCGGGGGAGGGCAGGGGGGGGGGGGATGAACCTGACAAATCTATAAGCTCATGCCAGCTCACTTTAAACATATTCCTGCTTATTTACTACTTTTTAGACCTTCACAAGCCAGACAACTTAGTATTTAAATAAATAGAATCTAAAAAATATCATTTTTTTCCTATGCAGTTTTATTCAAAAATTCAAAAAAATAGGATCCCATTGAGATCCCAATGTAAAAATTTGTACAAACATAGATAAAATACACAAGAATTTTTGAGAATTTTTTGAAAAAAATTCATTATATGTTTTTCGAGAAATTTAAATTTGAAATTTAAATTTCAATTTTTGAAAAAGAAAATTTTTATTAAATTATTCATGTTGCATATCAAATTAAGCGGCAACTAACGTACTTTAAAATGCCATTTACCAAATCGTTCTATCTATATTTGGTGCCGAGTTATGGTCCCTTTTATGTACCCTTATCCATGGAAAAACGAGGGTTTTTCCAAAGTTCAAATTCTCATAAATAAAAAAATAATAGAGATAAAAATCTAAAAATTGAGACTTTTAATTACCTCAAGGGGTACAATTGATGAGCCAAATTTGAAAGAAATACAAAAATGTAAGGTAAAATTTTTCTCAGATTTTGGATCACTTGACGTGGAATGACCCAATACAAGTACGAAAAAAATAAACAAAACTACAATATTGCGACGACCAACTGTTTCATGGTGAACTGTGGACTGAATTTTAAAAAGTTCTATGGCAACCCGTTGGTAGTATTGGCTTGCTTAGCGAATAGATTTCGCCATTTATCGCTTGTGGTGCCAGTGTCGTTAAGCCGTTAAAATGCAGAATAAACCAACAAATAAAACAAGCTATTAAATATACTAAAATAGAATTGAATGCTAAATTGTAAAATTGTCCCCAGCAAATTAACTTTTAATTTTGTTTTTTATTATCTGATTTGTATATAATGATGGTTACCATAAAATTCGATAGATGTCGTTGGACGAAGACCACCGTTTTTATCCCAAGGATTTTGATCAAATGAATCATCCTGTATAAAACGCTATCTAGTGAAGCCTTGCACTAACTGATAGATGCAAAAAGCCCTACAATTCAATTTCAAAATAAAAATTACGCATAAAAACTTCAAAACAACGAAATTCTTTTTTTGAAAGATTTTTTAGAGTAATTGCTTCGAGGTACACAGAATCATGTTCGAGACTTTTTTGGTCTCTCATGGGTGTAACAGTCTTGTCCCTACGCCACGTACTAATAGATAACTACTTATTTCTTTTTATTTTATTAGTAAAAAAACATTTTTTACAGAGATCCAAAGTATTCTTACACATTCTATGTATGACGTAGCTTCTGGCGGGATTTCACAAGACTTAAAGCGTTGTACGGAAACATTCTAAGGTTAGCTCTATTTAAACTGTGAAAATCTAAAAATAACACTGCATAAGAAGTACGAAAGAACTAAAACAAACGGGAGTTGCGTTGACATGTTAATGGATGGAGTTAAATCGGTAATTAAAATAAATGGCAGTCTAGAAACCACAAAATAAAAGATTAACAAAACTGCTCATTTGTTCTAAAGTTGGTTCTTTGAAATTAGCGTCCCCTGCTCAATCTTATTCGTGACAAAAAATAAATAAAATAAAATAAAAAATAAAAACTGATAAGAATAAATCATAAAATATGGAAGTAAGAGGATGAAAGAATAATTTCAGAAAATCAGAAAATAATTAAAATATGCAAACGCACTTTGTGAATAGCGAAACAAGCGAGCTCGAAGTTCCCAACATTAGAAATGGCACCGAGTTCGAAAAAATCGAAAGTTAAAAAGTTTCTAAAACGTAGCAAAAAATTTTAATTAATAAAAAAGAAATACAACTGATTGAAGCGGGGGGCGGGGTGATGATAATATCCTTATAACCCCCCCCCCCCCCTTATAACCAGAAAAGACAAAGAAAAAAAAAGAGAATGTTAGAACTCTGAGTTTAAGGATAATAGGCTACTGAAAAGAAAATTCCAAGGATCAAGAGAAAAATGCTAAGTAACAGCAGAAAAATAAAGTTTTCAACAAAGCAAAAATCGCTTACAAACAAAATGGGGGCAGGAGAGGAGTGTGCCTAGAGCGTAAGCAAGGAAAACTAAGTGAAACTAGCTGTCGTGGCCGTCACGAAACTTTCTTCTATATCTATCTTATGAATTCCGGTTACAAACCGTACTCGCCCGAGTAATTGGAGACAGTTACAATTTCCCAATTATCGTAATAACCCTGCAAATTCAGAATCAACGAGCGAAATTGGAAATCATTGCAAAAGCCTTGTTTAGATAAATTGCAAACATTTTATTTGTTAGTAAAAAGAAATTGGCAACAGTTAAAAATTTCAAATCATTGAAAGTTTTCAGCTGTTTTGATAATTAAATAGCGTGAAAGCGATTTTTTAATGAATTAATTTTTCGCATTGTTGACTAAGCGCAAAGATCACCCCATCCTCCCCCTGAGGAGATTGGCGACAAAATTTAATCGATGCTTGCTTCCATATTGAGTTAGTGTTATTCCAAATTTCATTCAAATCGCAGCAATATTTCCCGAGATACAGTAGGTGCAATGACAAAATAAGCACTTTTGATTGCTCCACCCCCCTTGGAGATATTGACAAACAAATTGAATCAGCACCTGTACTCATTAGGGTCTACCTATGGACCAATTTTCGTTTGATTCCGCCGGTTACTTCCTGAGATATAGCAATCACCCCCGCGCAGAACACGTGCGATTGCTCCACCCCCCTTGGAGATATTGACAAACAAATTGAATCAGCACCTGTACTCAGTAGGGTCTACCTATGGACCAATTTTCGTTTGATTCCGCCGGTCACTTCCTGAGATATAGCACTCACTCCCGCGCAGAACACGTGCGATTGCTCCACCCCCCTTGGAGGAATTCGCTAAACAAAGTCAGGTGCACCAGTTCACATGGTGGTACATATGTGCAAAAATTTTTGTTCGATTTCATGCAGTAGTTTTTGCTCTAGCGCGGCCACAAAAACTGGTCACACACATACAGACTCACACACAGACACACACACACACACACACAGACAGACATTTTCCAAAAATGGTCGAAATGGACTCAGCGCACCTCAAAACGTGCAAATCCGTCAAAATTCGACATTCGAAAATTTTCACGAAACCAATACTTTCTTCTATATATTAGATATAGAAGAAAGTAAAATCAATATAAAAACCGTTTGCCCAGGCTGAGCTCAAGAATTATTGTGCGTTTTAAAACTGTTTTCGACACAACCAATTCGCGAATTTTACATCGCCCTTTTTATTTTGAGTAGAAATTTACAGTAATTTTTTTCGAGTTTCTGCATTTTACGTTTTTATACCTAAATTATTCATTATTTTTTTTTAAATGAAACATAGAAAGTACAATTTATTCAGTTTAAAAGGATTCACGAAATTTGTTAAAATATAATAATTCTAATCGAGGGGGGGGGGGGGGCAGATACATTTTTATGAAGTTAGTTTCCTTTCTTAATTGGAATCTGAGGAAGTAAAACCACTAGCCTTCAAAATAAAGATAAAAAAAAAAATAATAATAATAATAACAAACAAAAATTCGAAAATTTAAAAACTGGGCGATCAATAATGAAACTATTCCTTAACCCCTTAACCTACAATGACGGGCATAGCCCGCGTACGATGGTTGGGCCAAACCCGAATTTTACGGGCATAGCCCGCGTACGGTGATTGGGCCAGAAGTAAATATTACGGGCATAGCCCGCGGACGGTGATCGGGCCAGAAGTAAATATTACGGGCATAGCCCGCGTACGGTGATTGGGCCAGAAGTAAATATTACGGGCATAGCCCGCGGACGGTGATCGGGCCAGAAGTGAATATTACGGGCATAGCCCGCGTACGGTGATCGGGGCCGATGTAAATATTACGTGGAATATTTGATACGCATTTACAGTCTGATGCAATAATTGTGGTAGGCGCAAGTATTACAAAATATTTATTTATACAAAACTCCAAAATACAAAATTAGTAATCTGCAGACTTAGATAAAATGTAAAACTGTCTGCAAACTTAAATAATTTCTTTAAAATTTTCTGCAAAAAAAAGTGGGCTTCTGAATCCTAAAGTGCTACCAACAACAAAAATATCAAGTTGTATGAAGTGCAGGTTCTACCATGAGGTTGGTTGTCAATCCGTCATGATTAATGAATGTGTCAGTTTCGTATGTAACAAGCTACTGCCCCACAATGAACAAAATCAAGACATATTTCAGATAGAAAACTTCCTTAATTTATAACTTTTTTAACAAAATGCAAAAATTTTCTGCAAACTTCGAAAGTTTTCTGCGAACGGCGTTCGCGAGTTCGTCTATATTTTCTGGGTTTGGTAATCTGTAACGGTATGATATCTTTCGAAGCATTCTGGCACATGTAACGGAACTTTACACTTTTTACACTCCCACGTTGTTTCTTTCCGTTTTTTATTTTTGTGACAAACTGTACAACGTTTTGACGGTCTTAATTTAGAGGGTGTTGGATCAATGTGCTTTGGAAAATGAGCCCATTCCTTCGCGCCAAGTCTGTCTGGCGCATCTCCGGAAGATAATACGCCTCGTTCTTTATAAATCGGTTTTGGCATTTTCTTCAGTAGAGATTCGGCTATGTTGATCTTATAATCGACATAACATTGTTTCTTTCCATCATTCAGTTTTTGCCATAAGATGTAAGAATTAAACAGGCCAATATCAAAGAGATAAAAAAAATTTTTTTTGTATCCTTTCATGTATTTCCTCATTATTCGAAAACATGCTAATATTTGATCTTGGAGATTAATTCCATTCATTCCCTTGTTGTACTCTGTAATACAGTTTGGCTTTAGAGTGCGTTTGGATCCTTGCGAAGTCATTTCGGCTGTTTCATGTTTTGTCGACATCATATAAACATCTCGCTTGTCTCTCCATTTCAGTGCGAGTACTCGGTTGCAGCTTCTTATTACGTACTCCCCCCTTTTTAATTTTACACTGCACAAATCTTTTGGCATATTCTTCCTATTGGAACGTACTATGCCAATTACATTTGTTTTGTATTTATGTGATAATATCATAAATAATTTTGGGGAAGAATACCAACTGTCTATGTACAAAGTGTGACCCTTGTGCAATACTGACTCAGAAAGCTCTTTCACAATACTTTCTGAAGCGCTATCTTTACAGTTTATTTTATCGTTGCCGGTATATATTTTAAATTCGTAACAATATCCGGAATCGAACTCACATAATTTATAAAATTTTACGCCAAACCTTGCCCTTTTGGATGGGTTGAATTGCTTATAAGATAAACGCCCCCTGAATTTAATAAGAGATTCATCAATAGAAATGTCTTTTTTCATTATATACAGTTCTTTAAATTTTTGGTTCAAAAAATTAATCACAGGTCTAACTTTCTTCAATTTATCTGTATTGGCAACAAGATTATTGTTTGAAAAATGCAAGAACCTTGTAATTTGTAGATATCTCTTGAAAGGCATTGATTTTCTAAATATAGGTGTTTCGATAACAGCCCTCTTCGACCAATTCATTTGGATTCTTGGTTTCTTTATCTGTCCCATTATTATCGTCAATGCAAAATATCTTTTAATTTCGGTAGAGTCTACAGGAAACCAGGTTTCGTCAATTTTTCGTCTTGTATGTGGATTTTCTCGTAGTTGATTTGCATACTGATTTGTTTCAGTCACAATATTGTTCCAAAATATATCATCAAATGTTAGATTAAATGTATCAAATTCTCCTCTACTTCCTCCTAATTGACATAAGGCTGCCTCGCTTATGCCAGGAGTCATTGTATAGTCCCAGATTTTTGGACTATTTCTTCTTTCGTTCCAAACCCAGGACTCTGGTAGTTGATCGTCATCGGATGTATCATCAACAATTATTCGCCTATACTTTCTTCGAAATTTACATATTTCGTCACTACTGTCACTTTCATTAGCAAAATTAATAGCACCATTCTCACTATCTTCATCACAAAATCTTTTTTTAGAGAACATCTTGTGGGTTTGCTTCTCTAGAATTTATGAACGTAAATTTCGACGTGCGAATGCGATCAAGAACGACTGGAAACTAATTACGATACGAAGAGATGATAGAAATACATCACGAGTCTTGTCTGTGCTATCAACAAACCGCGACCGCTCTACCACGGGCGATGTCCGTCATGTTTACATTTGCCCGGATCGGCGTGTACACAAGTCGTGCGAACGTCCCGAACGCTGCGCGAACTTGTATACAATTTCGGCCCAACATCTTCGAATCTAAATCGTAGGTTAAGGGGTTAAGATTCAACCGAGACCTGAAGAGGAAGCTCCTGAACTTGAATTAGTCCTTGAGTGAACTCTTCATAATAATTTCTGTTTACGTCTTCGTTCGCCATGAGCTCATTATCATTATCTTGTCTAATTCTCATCGTCCTCCTAGCGCCCCTCGCGAACTTATGGCCACACTTAAGAGACAAATCACCCATTGGAGCGACAGCCACAAATTGGGAAACATCAGTTTAAGTTAGAGGGCAATTATTAACGGTTACCACCGACCACATAACTAAGTAAAAAAAATGACGATTAAAAAAAAACTATGTATGCCAAAAAATAAATTAATCACCATGAACTGTGTAAAAGCTAAGTAAATTAGTAAAAGAATTCCCACTAAAATCAAGTGAAGACGCAAGATTTATTAACTAGTTAAAAATATATTATCTAGTTATTCATGATTAAAAATGTCATCAAACTGAAATATAAAATCGTTTACAACTTAAGAGTAAAAAAAGTGGTCATTGTTTCAAAAAAGTGGTACTGTTGAAATTGTTAATTCTAGACACTGTGAACTGAGCAATTTTCCCGATTTTAACCTTTAGTTAGGAGCCAGAATCGTCATTGGAATCTAAAGTGACAATTTTTAGTAGTTTACCATGAGGAGAAGTGAGTGTCATGGGATTCGCGGTTTTTTTTTTTTTTTTTTTCTTTTTCTTTTTTTTTTCTTTTTCTTTTTGCAGCGACCCAGATTTTATGGGAGGGAAGGAAAAAAGAAGAGAACTCTGAATCTGTCAAATCCATCTCGTTAATGGACTTTAAATTGGCACCGCTCCCACTACCGACGCCAAGTCCGTTTTCAACATTGCATTAAAACACCGTAGTAAAAAGTTAACAAAAAGATTTTTAGCACAGATTCAGAGTTGCTAAAATGTTTTCTTTCAGGAGGATACACGTGATCGCCAAAAATGAGTGATAAGGCGGAATAAATTAAAAATGGACGGATCCCAACTTTCAAGCATGCATGATCCTACTTTTAGGCCATTTATTGGGTAGTAAAATATTTGCTTTCGTGCGTAAAAGCAAACGAGAAAATCAACATAGTTAAATTCCAGATAGCAAAAACTCAACAGACATGAGTTTTGGAGTTACCAGCATATCCTTAATCAACGCATAAAGTTATGAGCATCATTCATTTATTGTCTCGGGTAAGTTCTAATTATAGTTCGCGATGCGAAAATAAATTGAAAGAAAAAATTTAATTGGTTTCAAGGCAGTTCGAGAAGTCAAGTGTTCTCAAAGCTATGATGAAGTTTGATAATGCACCATGAAAGCTATGTTCGCACAAATATTTCATTATTTTAAATGGTAAGATTGTTGTGCTCGAAATTGAACAATCGAAAAATCAGTTATATATATAAATCTTTCTCATTTATGTCATCAAATACAGTTAGTTGCGAAATGATTTAAATGATTCAGCAAATCAGTCAATCGTTTGAAGTTCAACAATAATATACATATAGATATATTATACACATATATAAATATATAAATATATTTTTTGCAACAATTGAAAGAGTTTTTGAATTGATGTTATATCTTGGTTCACGAGAGCAATAAAAAATTCAAATAATGATTTTCTTCGAGACACACCAACGCATTTCTTATTTCACTCACAGTCAAATGACGGTTTATTAATTTTTCTTCTTTATGAGAATTCTATGTTGTTGAATTTCTGTGCGAAAGCAGGAGCCTAGTAGCAGAATTTTTTCTGTAGTCAGTGAAGGAGATTAAAAAACCCAAAATTAATCTGCAAGGTAAACCAGCGTAGGGTTAGTTGTGACACTTATGAATCAGCAAAAGGAATGCTTGAAAAAAAAATAATAAGAATTTAAGAGTAAAACGAAGGCTAAAAAGCTTTAAATTAAAATAGAAAACTGCGGCACAGGTTGCTGCAAGAGCGAGTGCTTTTGACTTTTCAGTCACAAGAGACCCCTGTACATGTTTCTGCACCTTTTAATTTTTTAATGATTCCTTTCTTTTTTCTGTTTCACTTTGAACAGTATTTTTCATCTTTGAGAAATTCAGGCAGAGAGTAAAAAAAGAAAAAAAAAAGGAAAAAGAAAAAACACTTTCCAATTAAGGAATAGTCAGCAGAATTTCTCCTATCAAATCTGAGACAAGTGACGCAGCATCGCGCTGTTTCGGCTACCTAGGCCAGCAGTTGGAGTCGGTGATGTTACCTCGGACTCCGAAGACAAAGAGCTGAAGCTTACTTTTGGTTCAAAAACGTTTGCTTTGTGAAAGTCATTTTTATTTTTTCTTACAGGATTGTTCCAACTTTCCGAAATGAATAAATGTCAGAAACTATCCATTCAAATCTATACTTTTAACTGTGACATAAAACAAGAAACGATATCTAATGATACAAAATAAAATAAAACAGAGCAGAAAACAAAATCGCAAAACGTAGCATTTTTATTAATTTGAAAAAACGCTCAAAAAAAAAAAAAAAAAAAAACATTTGAGCTGCTGAAATAGTTTTTGTTTTTTGTTTCACCCCAAAATGTATGCGTTCACGCACAACGCTTGTTACCCCTGTCATAATTTCCGAAACCCCCCCTCACTCAATAAGAGCATCACATCATTTGTAGCCCTAACATAAAAGCGCGGGAATAAAAGAGAAGTGGAAAATCGTGCCTCCGGAACTTCTTAACCCTTAGCGAATTAACTTCCAAAAACTGTTGCACTGAACATAAAAAAATAGCAAAAACAAGTCTTTAAAATACAAAATTAAATGTGGGAAAAAGCAGTTGGCTATCCAATTACTTCCTATAATGCTTCAGTGCAGAAGGAACAGTGCTCAAAAGAATCGGCAGGATTAATGGGAGCCCAATTGTGTGATTACTTGAAGCATTCATAGTGCCGCCGTTATGACTCCAGAGATTACAGCATAAAAAAAAATAAATAAAATAAAAAACACAAAAGCAAAAAAATCTCAGAACTGATGAAGTAACAGTTACTAAAAAAAAAAGCAGCGGCTTCGAAAATAATGGCTGGCACACTTCCAAGATTAAAAGAAGGATCAAGAAAAAGTTGAAAGGCTTTCTTATAAGCTGCAGGAAAATTGCTGAAGACATTACTTAATTGGTTCTCTTAAATGTTTGACTAAAATTCAGATACTTTTGGTTACGCACTTAATGATCTCGTTATTCAAAAGATTTGAATCTGAAACTGAAGGAAAATTAATGGGCATTTCGAACATGTTAAAAAGACAAGCGTTGTTAAAATTGCACAACGTACGGAGACAAAATGTTTTGACTTTGTCTTGTCGAAAATGTTCAGAAATGTTTAGGATTAAAAAGTGAAACATTTAATCAGAAGAATTAGGTTATGACAAGGAAGGGTTTTTTTAAACAGTATTTTTTGCGATATTACACGAATTCTGACTTTACAAAAACAAATTAATTCCATGAAGTAATATTAGTTAATAATAATAACCATGACAAGACTACTCCAGTGATACCCCCTATGCAATAATAAAGATGTGGCATTTGGCGGTTTTTCACCCCATTGGACTCTTAATTCCATTTTCATATTTGTTTTATTTTCACTTTTGGAGAATAGACAAGACAACAAGTACATGACTTTCCTCAAAAAATATACAAATAAATAAGTCGTCAAAACAAAAAATGTTAAAATGTGATACAAAATTGCTAAAAAATGTATACCTAAATTATATTGGGAAATGAAAAATTAAGAAAATAACGTTTCCATTCCACAAGTGGAAGTGTGACAATTTACGGAATATATTGAAAGTGAAACAAAATAGATATATAACCTAAATCATTGGGGGGAGAAGTTAGACTTTAACGTCAAAAAAGTTTGGCAACAGAAAAAATGCTCGGAAATCTCAGAGAAGTTTCTGAACATATGTTCATTGGGGTGCATTGAAAAAAATTTTTTTGATATAAAATTTTCAATAGTGCAGAAAAGTTGCCTTATGTCATTGTTGGTACGTATGTAAAATTTTTATTGATCTGAGAAAACGTTCAGTTGCCTCAGGGATCGTTTTTTA
>JAXGGA010022291.1:0-15222 GCA_038373865.1 Uloborus plumipes | reverse complement strand
GATTGGACACCCTGTATATGTATATATATATGTATGTATATATATATATATATATATATATATATATATATATATATATATATATATATATATATAATATATATATATATACTAGCAGTACCCGCACGGCGATGGCCGTGCAATAAATGTAAAGGAAGTTAACTAAATAAAGTTTAACTCACTCTTAAGACTTTTCTTCTTTTCGTGTGTGTGTGTGTGCGTGTGACGAACTTATTTATTTTTCACGACATTTTTGCGTGTCAATGGAACTTTTGACGCAACTGTGGTGTCAAGATTTTTGAAAACTCTCAACGAACACAGCAATATTGCCCTTGAAATTTAATATAATTCACCGACTTAACTGTAATTTCAATGTAAAATGGTCGCCAAATTTAAATTTATTATCATAGGGAACCGATTGCGTCAGGTAGCTCAGCTACAACCATTCTTTCATGATTTTAATGTGAACATTAAAAGGAAAGAAGTATGTCTTTCGCACCATCTCTTTGAAGTGATTACAATCTAACAGTGATCCTCAAAAAAGCAAGATTTCAGTAGCTGGGAGGCTTGGTAAATTTCCCGATTATTGCCAAACTTTACGACGCCAAATACGAAAAGTAGCTGAATAGCGGTATTACCGAAAAAGTCAGAATGGAACTATTATTGTTAAAAATTTAGTGATGGCGGCATTAAATACATGTTTTAAACATGCAATAAAATACTCTTTAGACTGCAAACAACTACTGTTCCTTCCCAGAGCGTTTTCGTTTTCTTTGATTTGGAGAAAGTAGTGTTTAACTGACTGGGAAGTTTGGTAAATTTCCTGATTGTCGCCGAACTTTACGACGCCAAATGCGAAGAGGAACTGAATAGCCATCACTAAATTTTTAACAATAATAGTTCCATTCTGACATTTTCGGTAACACTGAATTTTGAGGAAGTCAACTGAATAAATTTAAATTCACTCCAGCCCCCTCTGAAGAAAAATTATTATATCCTTTAGTTCAAATGCGCTCCACAATCTTTTAAATTCCACTTAAAGTCATGTTAAAGTTTTTATCAATTCGCCAAATCCTATACTATAATACGAGAGATGGTTGCCAAGTCGAAAATCGCCCCAGAATTAATAATCTCCGGTAAACTTGGGGGTCTGGGGTTTTTGGCCACGAGGAATCAATTGGCGTCGGTTTTGAAGCGCTACGGTCGAACAGTTCGGAGTTACAGATAGGATTCATGTAAAGTTTGAGAAGATTTCTTACTACGCCATTTCCTTTATGACTACTCTTTTTGTTACTGTTTCATAGCAACCACGTTTTAGCAATGGATTTCATATTTAATCACATCAGAGTAAATTTATATTTTTATGATATTTGGCAAATAATTTTTGGCATCACGTTAGTTATTGTTATTGTTTCTGAAATTTAAAGAGATCGATCAAAATAAAGTTAGAATTGGGTATGGGCCGCGGTAGAGCCGCTATATAGACAGGCCGACGCATCAAGCTTAAGTTTCACCACTTTGGATCCAACTCATTAACTTTCACTTCCATTTTTCATTGTTGAGGAATTAAGGTTACCAGAGTAAAGTTTCGGGACATTGCCAAGCTTTGTTAAAATTTACGTAAAAAGTTACCAAAAAGCGATAACTGGCCAGAAAAGACAATCCTCACACACGAGCTGCATCCAAAGTGGTAATCTTGATGCGTCGGCTCGTCTATATAGGGGCCTGAGGCCGCTGTAGTCCAATCGGTAAGTCGTCGGACTCGTAACCGGAGGGTCTCGGGTCGATCACATAGCCGCCGATCAAAGGTCCACCGTCTTCATTAATGGTTGCTGGGGGACGTTAAAAATGTTCGTGGTCACAAAATTCTCCAAGTGAAACGAAACCTCTGGGGTGTGCTGGGCCAAGGGTTTACTCGGTCCTTGCGCCTTCTTTAAAAATGAACAGAGCGCTCTTCAGGGCCCCATCCCGGTTAAAAATCGAGTTGTGGTATGAACGGGGGGGGGGGGGGACCTGGAGTGTAAAGTGAAGGGAAAGTCAAAACCAACTGGAACCAAATGCGTACTGGAGAACAGGGACTCTGCATCCATTCTCATCAACCCCTCCCGTGCCTTCGGCGCCAAAGGAAATGAAGTTAGGTGTGATTTTGCGGTGAGCATGGATTAAATAGGGTTGTGTTTTTTAAAATAAATTACGGCTGTTTTGAATGCGTAATTGCAACCAAAGGCTCAAAAATGCTTTTCAAGTTTATCTAAATAAGTACTTCGCACTTTAGAAAAAAACACGAGTTTACAAACCTCTTTTTTTTTTTAACCGAGCTGGCTCGGTTCCCTGGTACACGTTAGGGGTAATACGAGGAATGGTTGCCAAGTCGAAAATCGCCCCAGAATTAACTCCGGTAAACTTGGGGGTCTGGGGTTTTTGGCCACGAGGAATCACGTGGTTTGGTTTTTCTAAATAAATTTGTCAAAAATATTGAACTTCAATTCACTTTAATCTTTACACTGCTCACTTTGTACCATTTCTTTAATTGTATAATTTTTTATTATCAATTACATTTTATTTCCTATGACTTTTCAAACTCTAACTTTGTTTAGAATAGTTTACAATGGTGCACTTTAACCGGTTATCTTTTCACCAATGGTTTCACAAATTTTCTTATGGCATGTATTGTTTTGATAAATCACAATAAAAAATTTAAATCTTCGAGTTAGCTTCGACACCTGTTTTCTTCGAGCGGAGCTCGGTCACCCGCTGGTAAATCAAAAAGACAGAAAGTTAAGTAAGTAACAGGAGATATTAATTAATCAAATTGAATAAATTTTCAAGGCTTAAATCTATACGCTAATTTAAACCACAAAGTAACTTCAGGGACAAAAGAGCAGCTGATCTGGAAAATGGACCTAGTGTTTCAGTATTGCGTACAGAGTTATGCCTTGAAATTCGGCTAAATTTGATTAATTAATATCTTCTGTCGTAATTAACGAGCTACAACTTATCTTTTTCAGAAAAAAACCCTTTCCAGTGATATATAATGCTTTGGGGTGGGGAAAGGTTTTCCCCCCTCAATTATGGCGGATACACCAAAAAAGAGAGTAATTAATTAATTTAAAAATAACTAATTCGAAATTAAAAATTTGGCTTTCGAGGTGCATTTTACTGGGATACGTTCGAATTTTTGAGCCAAGTTTCAGGTTTGTAGGTGCTGTGGTGACTTCTGGCCAGCGGTTACAAACGAACAAACCAAAAGGAAAGTTACCTGCTCCACTTATTTCCTGAGATAAGGGTCCTCAAAGTTTGTCCGGACCTTCAAAATACCAAAAAATTGATGTTTTTTAATAATTTTTTCTTAAAATTTCTACTTATGCAATATGAAAGTATTTGATATCTACGGAAATTAGCTACTCCTGTCATTCAGAAAAAAAAAATATTTTTCTACAAAATAATACTGCAACAAAGAACAAGGGTATCCTCCTGTTTATAGCCATCAATCAGGAACATCCAATCACAAGATTGGGTATTGCCTATGAGATAAATATTCGAAGCTCCTTTATTTTAATTGATTTTTCAAAAAATTCTTTAGTACCTACCCCTTTATACCCTTGCTCTTTGTTGCAGTATTATTTTGTAGAAAATAGAATGTACGCTTTATAGTATCTGTGAACTAGTATTTTAGTGAGTAAACTTATTCTTGTCAGTTCTTATCAGTGCTCAACACATGTCAGTTTTGTAAAGATCAGTATGGGAATAAATTAGTTGCACTAATTTTAATTCTTCAAGCATGGCTTTATATTAAATTATTTATTTAATTATTTTGTAAATACTTAACTGTTAATAAGGTAAAATGGAATTCGATGCTGAAATTAATAGCTCTTTATCACCATGCTCAGTTAGTAGCCCATCAAATGAAATTTGTCATAAAGTATCCTACATGAACGAAAAGACCTCATTTATTTTCCTGATATTCATGTGATATTCAAGAAATTCTTCAATTAAAAACAGGAGTATCCCAATCACAAGATTGGGTATTGCTTATAATATAAATATTTAGAGCTCCTTTATGTTAATTAATTCTCAAGAAAGTATTTAGTGCTTTATAATTATGAATGCATAATGCTCAGGCATCAGAGAAATACTATTTCTTGTTTTCATCAATTATCTAATTTATTGTTCAATGATTTAATAAATTAAACTTCATGACATATTGGGTAGATAATACAGCTATTACTAAATATATCATTATTTTTTGGTTGAATCAATTTTAAGTCCATAAGAGAGGGGAACAAAAGCATATGGTCGTCGCGAAAAACATGCATATACTATCAGCAGAATATCTCTTAATGGGAGAAATAACCAAAAGTAAACTTTTTTCCTGTGAATAGCTAACATATCAGTGACTTGTTTAAAAAAAATTAAAGTTTCTACTGCTCCCCCTTTATGAGAAAAATGGCTGCCAAGATGGCCAAAAACGCATTTTTTGCCTTATGGCTTATCTTTAAGCTAAAATATTTCCAAGAAGGAGTGAGAAACCCAAAAAATTTATTGTGTAGCAATTTATAGGGAGGACCTGTACACTACCAGAAAGTGAGAAAACCTTTGGTTTTGTTTGCCTTTTTTTGTAATAAATGCCTCAATTTTAGCAAAATCTGCAAAATCAAGTTTTTGTGGTGACAACTTCAAAGAGTCCTGTACCTTGGCAATTTTCATTATGAACGTTCTAATATTTTTTTTCGAAATGCCTGGAGTAACTAGTTTCCATAGATATCTAACACTTTTATTTTGCATGAGTACGATTTTTTATAAAAAATGATTAAATAACATCACTTTTTTAGTATTTTGACGTGGCAGACAAACTTTGAGGGCATGTATCTCAGAAAATAAGTGGAGCAGGAACCTAACAATTTGGACTTTTCCATGCCTCTATATGATCAACATGTGTGCCAAATTAAAAGAAAATCCGAGTCGGTCGTGCGACCCCCATTCGGTGAGTTGGTATGGAATCACTCTTATACTGTTAAATTATATAACATTATTTTACTACTCTTTACATGCAAATTAAGTTGCTGATGGCTTGGATGCGATACCGTTTGATGAATGAGGAAACTGCCTACATTTAGCATACAGCATTAACTTGTAATAAAAGCTACCGTTGCTCTTTGTCTTTCGTCAAAGAGGAACTGAAGCCTGGAATTAATTTTACACCTCTTTCAGCTGTGTCATGGAACACCATTAAACTATTTACTTTCTTTTTAGCTTTAGTATAAAATTGGTTTTTACACGATTTATAGGGGTATATATTGTAATCGTCCCTAGGATGCAGCTTTTTAATTTCACAACAAGAAAGTTTCAATTTTCGCCTAAATTGCTTATTTTCAATATTCTCATCTTCTGTACCTGCTTTGAATTGCTTTTTATCTAACACAGATCATTCAGCTAGAAATTTTTGAAAAATATTTGCTTGAGGACCAGCAGATGTATAATTTCCATTTTGCAACTAAAAACTGCTTTTGAAACAACTTCTAAGATGCGGTGGAAACATGCTGAATAGTGAATACGGAAAATATTTCTGTAACAACGCAGGTTTCCTGAAAGCTACCACTATTTTCAGCTGTGGTATCAAAATACATTCCATATTTTTTTTCAACATAACCCCAATGCTCAACTACTGAACATACAGCACTTACTTGTACACGCCCGTGCTGTTTTTAAGGATGGGAACACCTATCATCTGCTATTCAACACCACTAGTTATCAAAATTGCTAGCCTCTAAATTGTCTTTGTTAAATAAAAACTGGATGAGATTTCTTATCCCAATACACAACAGCTCCTTCTAAGTCTAAATTCCTCAATCTATTTTTGATAAGATTAAATCTTTGTTGACGAAATTGCTGTCTACAAAAGGGTATGACATTTCTACTGAAAATTAAATTTGACGGTCATGATTTAATGTCTCTTCTGTAGCTGCTACTATCCGTTCTATACGAATCCCGATGAGAAACATCAAAGTGGTTATCAAAGGAAAATCCTTAACTCTTTGGTTTTAAATGGCATTTTTGGATCTCTCAGCATTCTTCGCAGCTTTCTCCTCTCATTATACAGTTTTTCTAGGTTTGTAACGTAGGTTTTAGATTGTTTGGTTGGCATCCTAGCTTTTTCACAAAAAAATGAGAACTCCCTTTGGTTACTTGAAGCTTTTCTGAACATCAGTTTAATTTGACGCAAGTTTTAAAGATAGATGGTAACTTGGAACCTGTGATTTGATGAGACATGCGGCCATTAAAAATTGTCTTTCTGTCTTAAATTCAAGCTTGTTGATCTCTGGAAACCGAAGGTGGAGCCATTCTCCATTAAATCTCAAGGATTGTGTCCCAAACTACTTGCTTGAAGACTTGCAAAGCGAACAACTATGAATACTATATTTATAAAGTGTTGTGGGGTGTCTTAATGATTTCTCGGCCCTCCCACAATAGAGATGGCGATTGCACCTTTCTTGGGGAATCATAGTTTTCTCCCTTCCCCAGGGGGTCGAAAGCCCTAACAAGGCAGAGATTTTTAAGCTAATAATCAGCTCTGACAGCTAAGGAGGAAAGCAGCGTTTTGTATTTGAAGAGGTTAAGAGACAAAACAGAAATTGCGAATAATTAAAGTTCAAAGTTTTATTGTTGTAGTTATTGCAGCGTTTTTGTTTTCTGGTTTTGTCATTAGTGTGCGCATGAAATTGGTCTATTGATATCTACTGTTTGATTTACCAAGTTTTATTTGCTCACCTGTATCTATTGCTTACCATTGTAGAGAGTGTTCATTTTTTAAAATGTAACTTAGCCCCTTCATCCTCCAAGCCCTTCATTTATGGCTTGTACTGCTCATTTCATAAGTTATACTGGCAGTTAATTAGTTTATCTATGAGTTTCAAAGACATAAATTTATTATATATTCGTAATAATATTGCTGTTTTTTTTTCTCTGAAAAGTGAACGTATCCGTAGATTTCATCAAATATACTAAACGAACTTATTAATTTACATTTTAATGATTTATTTTTTTCTAAGCAATTTCGAGGATTTACGCTGCAGCCTGACTTGAAAAATTCTGAAAAATATTCAATCATTTTTTTCGAGCCTTTAAATGAAATTAGACTTAAAGAAAATAAAATTTTCTACAAAATGAGATCAAATTAAAGCTTCTAAGATGAATTGAATAGTTTTGGTTTTGCAGAGGAAAAACTACGATTTTTGGCTAAAAATAGCTGTTTTTCGTAACTTTACCCACTTTGAGGCACGTGTTAATATTATCCGATTAAGCTAAAACTTTTCAAATCTCATTTTCTAATCCATTGGTACATTTTAGGGGGGTGCCTCAAAAGATTAGTTGAAAAAAAATTTCCCCATGTTACTTGCAATTTCGAGGATTTGCGTTGCAGCCTGACTTGTGAAAATTTTGAAAAATATTCAATCATTTTTTTCGAGAATTTAAATAAAATTAGACTTAAAGAAAATAAAATTTTCTGCAAAATGAGACCAAAATAAAGCTTCTAGGATCAGTAGTTTTGGTTTTACGGAGTAAAAACTACAATTTTTGGCTAAAAATCGCTGTTTTTCTTAATTTTACCCTCTTTGCGGCACGTGTTAATATTATCCGATTAAGCTAAAACTTTGCAAATCTCATTTTCCAGCCCATTGGCACATTTTAGGGGGGTGCCGCCAAAGATTAGATGAAAAAAAAAAATTCCCCATGTTACTTGTGACCACCCTAATGGGCATCCTAATAACGGGAAAAATAATTAAAAAATAATTAATTGCTTTTGTAATCGCGCAAGAGCTCTAAAGTTTAGAAAAAAAGAGAAAATTCTGTAATTTTTAAAGATGAATATTTTTTTCAAAAATATATTTTTTTTTTTAAATTTCTAATAGTGCGGAAAACTTGCGCATGGGCATTATAATAACGGGAAAAATAATGAAAATAATATTTAATTACTTTTGTACAAGCGCAAGAGCTCTAAAGTTTAGAAAAAAAGAGAAAAATCTGTAAATTTTAGAGATGATTTTTTTTTTTAATATTTTTTATTTCTAATAGGGCGGAAAACTTGTGCATGGGCTTCCTAATAACAGCAAAAATAATTTAAAAAATAATTAATTATTTTTGAAACCACGCAAAAGGTCTAAAATTTCGAAAAAAGAGAAAAATCTGTAATTTTGAACAATATATAATTATTTTTAAACATTTTTTTTAATATTTAATAGTATAAAAACTACTCTTGTAGTTATAGAAATTGGTTAATAAAAACTTGGGGTACATTGCCGTTCGTTTGAATTTGCGCAAAAACGCTAAAAATTCCTTATTATTATTATTATTATTTTTTTTTTTTGGAAAAAAATCATATATCGCAGCTTATTGCACATTTCAGCATATTTTTTACAGATTCTAAAATAATACTAAATCAAGTCCCACCCACACCCTACCCAATCAAACAACCAATTTGGGTGTGCTTACTTACACCCGTTGAATTCTGACTTCGAATCAAATTTTTGCATTAAAGATCTTGATTTTAAGGTTGTCTTAATAAAACCCTCTCGGTTTTCATGCCCGCAAGCTTTAGCAGCAGCCTCTGTAACTAGTTTTACACACCTCTCCACTGACGGAGTGAGGCAGGGAAATTTCAAGTAATCAAATTCTGGAAGGGTTTTTTCTTTCAATTGGATTGACGTATTTTCTGTAGACATGTTTGACAGAAGGGGTGGAGGTGTTAGCTTACAATTTGTCCAATCAATTAGTTCAGGATAGTCAGTGACTTCAAAGTTAATTGAAGAAAGCTTGAAAGCTCTAATTGGGCCCACTACTGGCGACTCATTTCTGGCTTTCAGTATCTTCCTGTAGCCTAACTCTCTAATGTGCTGTCTGCCATCCATTAGCGTCACCAGCATGAGATTCTCTGGATGGCGGAAGAGAGAGTTTCTCTGAATGACTGGATCGATTATTTTTTTTATGTTGTCCGGAAAATATCTGGTTGTTTGAATGATCTTTAATACGTGCTTCGAAACATCTTTCACAGTGTTGTGCACTTTAACATTGAACCAAACAGGAGCGCAGGTTTTTACAATGTGATTTGCAAGGGTCTTCATTTCGCTTGTCGGTCTTATTTGGGAAACATTAAGTCTTAACACCCGGTTTGCACAAGTTAACCATCTGGAATATCTGAGGAGTCCAGAATTTTTAGCTGCTAATTCTGGATCACAGCTTCCTGTGCTGACGGCTTGAACAATGCCTAAAAGATATTTCTGATCTTTACTGAGGTCAGTTTTATTTACTGTGATGGTAACTTCACATTGAATAGTCACAAAATCAACTACAGGATTTTTTTCACATTAAGTCAGTTGCTTGCCAATTGGACCATACTGAATGATGCTGGCCCAGTTGATGTCCCGTCTAAGTGATCAAACAAATGTTAATAAGGAAGCTCATTAAAGTGTAACAAACAAATAAACTACTGCAGTGGTCGCTGACACTGAACTTCAATGTTCCGTACAACACCATTTTTCCAACCACTATTTGTAGCTGTCCCATCACATCCGATAACTTCTACTGCACTCATGTCAAAATTTTCCTTTTTTATACAATCGAAAATGCTTGTGGCAATATCATTACCGGTTCCTGTGTTAGGTGTAACATGACCAATGTATTGTCTGCCAGGTTCACCGATAATGGTAATGTGTTCTTCTTTTCCTATACTCTGCGATGCATTTTAGGCCCTATTTTTTCTTGTGTTAATGTATCATCTTTTCGACCGTCGAAGTAGATTCCTTTCAGTTCTTTGATTTGGTGCTCTTTTTCCTTTATTGCTTTTCGAACCTTCACTTTTTCTCTTCTAATCTTATTTTTGTCAATCACTCGTGACATATCTGAATCAGAGATTATTCCAAAATCATGCAGGACTATTAGAAGCTGTATGTCAGCTTCCGAATTTATGAAATACAACTTTTGCTTAAAAAATGTAGTTTTAAGGCTTTTGGCGAGAATTCAAACGAACGACAATGTGGTTCAAGTTTTTCAAAACCATTTCAGTCACTACAAGAGTAGTTTTTATAGTATTAAAAATAAAATAAATCATTTTTAAAAGTAATTATATATTTTTAAAAATTACAGATTTTTCTCTTTTTTCTGAATTTTAGAGCTCTTGCGCTTATACAAAAGTAATTAATTTTTTTAAATTATTTTTCACGTTATTAGGATGCCCATGCGCAAGTTTTCCTCACTATTAGAAATTTAAAAAAGTATTTTTTGAAAAAAATATTCATCTTTAAAAATTACAGATTTTTCTCTTTTTTTTCCAAACTTTAGACCTCTTGCGCGATTACAAAAGTAATTAATTATTTTTTGAATTATTTTTCCCGTTATTAGGATGCCCATGGGCAAGTTTTCCGTGCTATTAGAAATTGATCAGAAAAAAAAAAGCATTTTTATACCCAACCTAATATAATGGCCTTATATAGAGAGGCCGACGCATCAAGCTTGAGTTACTTTTAATTTTCAATTTTTTATTATTGCCGAGGTAGGGTTACCAAAGTAAAGTTTCTGGCATTGCCAAGCTTTGCGAAATGTATGTGCCGCTAATCATTGCTCTTGGCAATACTTGCTAGAAAAAACAACCATTCATCAATTAGCTGAAAAAACATAACACGCGTTGGATCCAAAGTGATGAAACTTAATCTTGATGCGTCGGCTAGCTTATATAGGGGATTTAGATCAAGTTAAAGTTGTTGTGGTGTAATTTTCTGGTGCGTGTCGTTTAAATAAGGTTGTGATGGTGATGTCTTGTCCAAATAAGGCTGTGTTTTTTGAAATAAATTACGGCTGTTTTAAATCAGTAATTGCAACCAAGGGCATAAAAATGCTTTTCAAGATTTTCTGAATAAGTACTTCGAACTTTCAGAAAAAAACATGATTTTACAAACTTTTTTTTTTTTTTTAAACCGAGCTGGGCTCGGTCACCAGATACTGTTCATTATGTATGCTACTCCCAACTCCAACAAACTATAGAGGGGCTGCGGCCACTGTCTAATGGCGTCAATGAAAGGTAAAACAAATGCACGCTGTAACGTATAAATTGCTTCTAAGTTCAATAAATGACAGTAATCTTTGTCGTAAGCATGTTTTTCTGTTCTTTATTCTTTTGAAACGATTTTTTTTAAGTCTTGTGGATATATTCTGGCTCATATAACAAGCGATGAGAAATCAACAAGTATTTATCTATTTCTTTTTTGCGAGTCCCCCCCCCCCCCTTCCTTCTTTTATTCAATCAAAAGATGCTACAACCGATAATTTTAGAATTTCAGCAGATATATCTATAAAAAGTAATTGCTCGGAAAACTACCGTAAAAACTCTTTTAATAATGCAATCTCTTGATATTCTGTACAATGCTGAAAATAAATTGTTCTGAAAGAAATATGTGTGAAAATGCTTAATAATAATTTAGAATTCCATTTGAAAATTCTTCGTTGTTTTTAAACATTAAATTATTTTTCAAGTTAAAATCTATAAAACTGCACATCCTACAACGATAACTTTCTAGATTGCATTTTTTAAAATGTAAAATTTTAACGAGAATTTCATAGAAAACTTTAATTGTTAATAAGCCTGACGCTAATGGAAAAAACGTATTGTAAAACGATTTTTTCAAGTTATGAATCTCAATCCACAAATAAACTCGTCTACCATATTTTGTGTAAACATTTCACCGCTACCACTCACGTGGCAATGTTTTTCCTTTGAATGTTTGAAGTCGGCCCAAAAACACTAAATAGAATCATACGAAACTACAATTGAACTGTAAATATAAATTTAATGGATCCAGGTTCTTCAATCACGTTCGCATAATTGGCCACCACATATTTATGTAATGATGCAAATATTCTGTTCTTAATTTTCAATGGTTTCTCTGACAAATATTGGCAAAATATAGTTAACCATCTTTTCTGTACGTCAGAACTAGAACGACGTAAGTCCAAAAAGGATGATTTTCACTTTATTACTGCATTAGAGTTACCTGCCACGGCTTTGCCTGTGGTAAAATTTAAAGGATTTTCGCTGTTGTCGCTGTATCCATAATGCACGAATTAAAAAAACTAAGTGCAGTTCCCGCTTGTCGAAACTTGCCATGCTTAACAGTAGGAATGAACCGGATAGTGATTTTGCCGGACACCGGATATCCGGTGGCGCATCACAAGCCGTATACTGGATATCCGGAATAGTGCTGCCGGATATCCTGCGGATATCCGGCATTTAAATTACATCGCATGTTCGCTTATTTTTATGTAATGCAGCTTCAAAATAATAAATCAAAGTTGTTTCTCGCATAATTTCTTTAAAAACATGTTGAATACATTCAAATTAATTTTTACTGCCTCTATTTTATTGTACAAGAGTAGCGCTACATATGAAATGAAACACTAGCATATTGTGATTTCTTTCTAAATTATGTATTTTTATCAAAAGAGACAAAACATTAAAAGATAAAATTAAATATTTCTGTATGTACTCAAAGTTTAACCTTTTAATTATTCTTAGTTTAAATTGTAAAGCTTTTCTGTTTCAATATCATTTCAATATGTTTCTACGTAAATGATACAGTAATTAAATATTCCACCAATGTTATATACACGATAATTGATTTACAGAAAAAGAAAGAAAGAAAGAAAAAAAACTACGCTCGGATAAATGTTTTTTTTTTTTTTTTTCAAATTAATACATATTTTCTTAGAATTTTATGAATTTAAACTTCATTACAAAGTAACACATTTTCTTATTTCTAATTTTGCAATAATATAAAGCAAAATTTTACTTTGAAATTCTTTTGTTTTTAAGAATAATACGCACGTAATTTTTCTAACATACAAGTTAAAGAAGAAAATATTAAAACAGCACCAGTGTGTTGAAAATAATAATAATAATAATAAACTTATACTCAAATAATCAATTAAAAATTTTATATAACTCCAAAAAACAAAGGTACATATTTTCTGAAGATTCAAATCAGCAGCTTAAATATATTTTTAAGAGTTATGCTAAAGTTGTTCACTTTTTAAAAAGCAAATGCGTAAATTCATACTTAAATAATCAACTTGAAATTTTACTTTAGTTCGAAAATATTAAGATACATTCTTAAAAGTAGCAAATTATCATTTTAAATACATTAAGAGTAATGCTAGACACATTCACTTTTTTAAAAACAAATTAATAATCACCTCGAAATTCAACTTCATTTTGAAAAAAAAAATAAATAAATAAATTCTTAGATGCAAATGTTATATTTATGGGTTATTCCAGCCAAAATGGTACAAATCATGTCTGAAATTGCCGAGTTAAGTTTATCAAATGAAATAATTTTCGCTATCTAATCGTTGTTTTAAAAATTATTCTATGTTTTTTTGTGCATAATAAAGTGTAAATGGCTTGTATATGAGTCATTCATTGAGGGTTTTGAATAGTTTGACCACTTTGTGTAACAGAGGAGACAAATGAGGTTTGAAAAACATATTTCTAATCGTAAAGAAAAGTTAATTACAGAACAAGTAAAATGGACTAAACATCCTAAGACTAATTCTGTCTGCAATTTCAAGAAAAAATATTTTTTGCACCATTATTACGACTGTAACAGAGTGGACATCTCACAGTGCAAATTAACTATCATCAGCAAATAATTTTAGGCTTATCTTAGTTACTGACTATATAATTCAATGTATCAAAGTAATCACAGCAGATACATTACTTGTACTTTTATAAAAAAAAAAATATCACATTGAATGCAATTGCTTATTTTATTTCTGAAAGGCTTGTAACAGAGTGGACAGTTTGAAACATAAAAAAATCTAGGAACAAAGATAAATAAGTGTTTTTTCCAAGATTTTTTTGTTTACATACATAAAAATCAGCAGAAAGGGTGTCAGAAGCATTTTTTGTGCTGTGCATTGCAAATGATTTTGTTGTTGCATTTCAGCTTAATCTTAAATTGCATTTTAAGTCCTAGCAATTTGAAGCTGGGGCAGATCATTTTTTCCTTCTTTTGCCAAAGAATTTTTTTTTTTTTTTGGAGTCCTTTATAAATGGCTTATGCCTAAATAAGTAATACTTGGTTACACACAATTACCTAGATGGAGAACAAATGAAAAAAAATACAATTAATTGGCGGTAAATATTAAAAATAATTACCAAAATTCTGAACTATCGGGACTGATTTGTACCATTTTCGCTAAAATGACCATATACTATTATTATTATTATTAAAAATTATTCTAAACATGTTCACTTTAAAAAATAAATTAATAAACTTATATCTAAATAATTAACTTAAAGTTTTACTTAAATTCTAAAAAACAAAATACACTTTCTAAAGATGCAAATTAACATCTTAAATACAGTCGGTCTCAATAGCTCATGGTCTCAAGGGACCGGTTTCTCTTCTGAAAGGAAGGGATTACAGAAAGAAAGAACGAAACAAAGAGCAAGATTCAAAATTTTTTTACACACCATTCAAACTCTCTTTCAAAAAAAAAAAAAAAAGCATGGCGTCAAGTTGCGACGATTCATGGGGACAGATTTTTACATTATCTAGAAGAGCACATTTTGCCAATGTGTTAGGACAGGCTATTTATTGCATGTTATTTTCAATTATACTGCCGTGGGCAGGTAAACGGCAGTATCTGCAAAAATGAGTTTTCGAGATAATTGAAGAAACGCGTTTTTGATTTCCCACAAAGATCAATAAAACATTGAACTTCGAACATAGGCGATACTATATGTTTATACCGATATATTTTTTGGGTAATCGATTGAATTTTGATTTTGCAAGCGCATAGAGAGGTAAAGCAGATACTGCCGTTTACCTGCCCTTTTCACTCTAATTGTCATGCGGAATTGACTGGCAGTCGGCAGTAACTGCAGAGTATGCTACTAAATGTCCAGTATTTACATATTCGACTAACATGCGGAGTAGATATGTTATTACGAAATATATTATTGCAATGTGAATGATATGTTTTATTTAAAAATATACATAAATACCGTGTAACCACTTGATATAGATTTAATATAAACGAACGCAAAATATAATTAAAAAATATAATGAACTGTATTGTATTATGGAAAGATATGAAGCAAAATCTTGATGATATCTTCAGCCATTTATTTACTTCACTTTTACTGTTGTAAAGGAAGTATTGTGGTCACAA
>JAXGGA010022290.1:0-15223 GCA_038373865.1 Uloborus plumipes | reverse complement strand
TGGTTAGCCGCTTAAGATCGCAGGAAGCCATGATACTAGACAGCAACTTAAGATGACACTGAACGTGACTACGGGCGGAGCCAATAAGAGCTCACAAGCAGTTAGCGATATCCTCTAATTCGCCAAGTAGGCTGTGACGTTTTATCTAGCTCGTTTTTCATAGGCTAACGTCACGCTGACGTCACGATGTTTTTGTCAAGAAACCTTGCAGTGTAGTATAGGTATTTGTCAGAACCAACTTGCTTATCCCGTCTTGGTATTAATCAGATCCCTGCTCACTGAGCCATTTCTTTGCAGCTGTTTTCACTGCATCGTCTGAGGTGAACCGTGTTCCGGATTAGTGTCGCTTCAACGATGGAAGAATGAAATAGTCACTTGGAGCCGAATCTAGGTTGTATGAGGAGTGATTCCAGATCTCCCACTTGAACCTTCGCAGAAATTTCTAAATCGGGCAAGCTGTATGGGGCCTGACATTGTCATGCAAAAGACTGACGCTTTTCCTCAGTACTCCAGGCAGTTGGTGGCTTTATACAATTTCGTTAAGGTGGCACAATACGACTCGCCCTTTTTTGCGAGACCACTGTTCTAAACGTCGTGCCATTACTGTCGCTTTTAAGTGTCTGCGTACTGACGCTACTTACTCGTGGAAACGCTGTAGGACAACTAGCGCTATCTATCAACCACCCTCAGTGGAAATATTCGCTTCCCAATTATTAAGTTTCAAATGCTTTTGCTTGTAAACTTTTTTTTTTGGGGGGGGGGGATCAACCTAAGTGCATACATATAGAAAGTGTTTAAAATATTTTTTTTTGCTCCCGTCAAAATAATTTAACTAATGGCTGAAACTGTCAATATAAGCGAAAAAAGGTGGATAGCACAAAAAGTAAATTTTACGGGCAGGCGAACAGACTAACCACCTAAAGCGACTAGTTAGCAAATAATTTAATCTCACTATTTCATGTTTTAAATCTTTTACTTGCATTATGGATACATGCAGCATGATAATTAGAAAACTGGATACATGTCCCAAATTACAAGGACTTTGAAATACACTTTTTAAAAACTGACTTTTGTTTGCTTTGTTGACACTTTGTTATTGCCAAAAGTGGGTTAAAAATATTTTCCGACTTCTTTTACTCATAAATTTATGAACAGAAAAGCATTTCTAGCGATATTATTGCTTTTATAGTCATAAAAGAACTGTATGACACTCAGATAAAACCTATTTAAAACCTTCGCCAAGTCCATTTGAATCCTTAACAAGAGGGTTACAAAATTCAAGTAATTCAACAATTTAAAAGAAAAAAAATGATAGATGATAAATTTTTGAAGTTTATTATCTTATTTAACATTTCCGAAAATTGTAAAGCAAATTAAAATACTATGTATTAATAGTTTCTTTTTATGCAATCTTATACAATACATTCAATTTTTAAACTGATATTAGTTTTCGAACGATTAATATTTTCGAACTGATATAAAATAGAAGTAATTTAGTTGTGACCAATAAAAAGTCGAAAAATTCGAAATTTTGAGAGAAAAAAAAATCTTTAAAATCCCACCGGTTTTTATTCCATACTATGAAATTCTTCAACGGAATTTACCAAGCTCATACCCATTAAATGAAGTAAAGTTAATTAAATTCAACGGGAGAAACAAATACGTTTCAACAAATAAAATCCTGATGAAATGCAACGCAGAATGCAAAAGTCTTTTAATCAAGAACATGCACATTTCTTTTTTATACATATATTTGGAAGGGATTTATTTCCTTCTATAGTTCTTTTATTTTTCCTTGATTTCTTTTTAGAGCCTGAATCTAGAAAGAAAGATAAAAAACTATAAAAAGCTTTCTTCTAGTTTTTCTACTTTATTTTTTTTTCTAAATTAAACAAATAGTGTAATCAGCAAGTTCAAGAAATGTTGTATTCACAGCTATACATTTTTAGCCTAGCTTTATGACTGACTGCTTATCGATAGAAATATTGAAAAAGGGATGCTGCTTTTGTTTTAGATTTTAAAATATTTTTTACTAGTGCTTAACAAGTCCTGATTTTTATTGTACTTTATTTCTCAGAATGTCAAAACAGTTTTGTTCGATAGTACAAATTATGAGCTCAAAATATACTACTCATTTAAAAATACAAAGCAAGCTTAAAATTAGCATTCGACGAATTTGCCTGTAAGTCTGTTCTCACTGTAGTCTAGCACAGAGTGTGTAACGTTTCGCTCATTTAATATTTAAACAAATAAAAAGTATTAATAAAAATAAAGCAGGTAGTAGGGTGTGCAGTTAAAGTATTACGCATAATTTTACCAAATAACGCTATAAATGGTCATGCTTACAATTCAATAAAAATATTATCAAGTTAGAAGTTAAAAAATGAATTTAAAAAATGCATTAAGCAAAAATATTTTTTTAATTAATGAATTTATTTATTACAATATTTAAATAAGTTAAAAGCAACGGGGTTTATAGGATAGCGGGTCCTTTTAGAACAAAACTTCCTGATCATATTCAACCCGAGTAAATTTTAAAATTGTGGCTTTCATAAATGAGTTTTTTGGAAACTCAACGCTGAGGTACTTTTTTTTCGTGTTAGGTAAAAAACTTATTTACTTTTATTTATTTTGAGAGTAAGCAAATAAAAACTTTAAATGCATACAAAAAGCATTTTCATATGAACCTTCCGAATGCAGTGATCTGATGAAACATGATTATTCAAAGGAAGGAAACTTCCTAAAAGCGCCACTGAAAAAGTTTAAAAACTTCTAAACCATTTAAGGGGTCTTAGGACCTTTAAAGTCTTCACGCGCATGCATGAAAACACAGTTTTTAAAATACCTGTATCATATTTCAAAAGTTTCAGAAGTAGTTAAAACTTTGCATGTGGTTATTAACAAATCTAAACTAACTGATAATATAAGTTTGCACAAAAATGTAAAAATTTAAAAAATAGTTTATAGACATTTTTAATAGCAACAAATTTTTTTATTCACAAAAAGTGTGTGACATTATGCGCACAACGCAGAAACTAAATATGGTCAGATTATTACTTTTAAGGTCTTAAATTGAGCATAATACTGAGATGTTTGAACTGAATATAAAATTTTAGGAACATAAAAGAATATTTTGCTAAAAAAATAAGAATTAGTTTAATTTTCCATATAAATTCAAAATTTTACTGATAAAAAAGGCCATTTTATTTTTTTTGAAAGTACACAGTAACTTCAAATTTATGTTCAAAGTATAGAACATATCATTAATATGATGTATGCAAAATTTTAAAATGATACGTCAAATAGATTTTGATACGTCTTACGCGGTGTGCTAAAAATATACAAGTGCAGAAAAGTGGCGTTAAAGTGAAAAGTTTGAAACTCAGGTTCAAAAATGCAATAGAACAGGTTCCAAATATTTAATTTCATGAGAATATAAAAGTTCAAGCATAAACATTTTGAGAATATTAACTTTTCTATATTTTTCAACCTAAAAAATATTTGAAATGTGCATAATACAATAGGAAGTAACGTACTTTCAAAAAGACAAAATTTGCTTAAGAAAATGAAATTAAGTAGTTTTATGAATTTTTGAAATAGATTTGTTCTGTGCTGACAAAAAATGCATAAACAATGATTCAAAACATTAAATTTCAATTGCTGCAGATAAAAACTGATATTTGTTACAAAAAAAACATAAAATTTTGAGCTTATTTTGGAAAACCGTCCAACAATTTTGTACTAAAATGTAAGCAAAATGAGTATTATGCAAAAATACACACATTAAATATTTAAAATGCCCCCGGTGCATAGGTTTCTCCTTCTCTCAAGAGCTGTTGTTTACTTTGAGAGGCTTTTTTCAGTTTTTTCGACTGTCGAGCTTCAAGCGATTGCTCGCTCTTTCGCTTCTCCGCAAGCGAAATGCGTAGCTTATCGTTATCAGCAAAGCATGCAACAGTTTTTTTTTCAATACTGAGATTGAGTTCTTTCATTATGTTCAATATGGCACTATTGCCATTATTATATGTGAATGCTGCAAGGTAAGCTGCAATTTCAACTACCTTTCTGCCACAACCAATCACTTTTGGACAGAATTTCCAAATGAGAGCATTCAAACTCTCATTGGCATTTTGAGTTTTCCCACCCAAACATCTTTTCAAAAGAGAAGGATGGGAAAGTTCTTTGAAAATTGGCTTGATTGCCATTGAAACTGCTTGTGGAATATTCTTTTGGTGCTTGTATGACTCTCCTTTTGCTACCGCGTTGTTGTACTTGCACCACGAATTAGGACCCTTCGGGCAAAACCAGTGCATGGGCTCCTCATCTGAGCTGCTCTTATGGGTCCACACTGCCCAAATGGCTGCTTGCATATCTTTTACACTTTTAGAGTTAGATATAATGGCAAGGCCATAATATTTTGTTAAAGATTTTATTACATCATCGGTCAACCTTCCTTTCCCTCCAATTGTTTTCCCATCAGAAAGCTTCTTTTTTCCGTAAGAGCTCTTTAGTTTGCGTAAGCGGCTTCCCATTCGCTTTTGTATGTGACCAACACATTCTACTTTCTGAATGGTAGTTTCTGCACCATAAGGAGCGAGAGCAGATATTGAGGGAAATGTGCTTGAATCGCCATCCCCAATGTAATTCAAATATTGCACTTCACGCTCCTCTTCTAAACGTAAGAAAATTCTTTGCATACCATCAACCTCCATTTTTCCGGCTGATCCAGAATGGTTTTTTCGGCAAGTGCTCTGATGAGCTAAAAGCCATTTCTTATGTTTTGGGTCAAATTTCACTCCTTTGTATGAGTCGCATGCTTTACAATAAGATGACATGACATCAATGTCTATTACTTTGCCTGTTTCGCTGCCAATCACCGTACAGACCCCTATGAGTGAACTGTGACCCCTCGTTTTCCAAGTCCCATCTCCGCTGACTGTGATGCCTCCATTGTTGCTCGAAAGGATCTTCTCTTCAGACGCACCAGCTTTCATTGCAGAAATGGACAACGGTTTGATAGCTTCCAAGAGTCTGTCGTTGATTGCATCATATGCTTTCTGAGTTACTGGAGAAGGCAGGCTCATTGCAGCGCAAAATTTCGACAACCCAGTGGCACCTTGCCCAAGAAGTCGCATGGCAAACACTGCACGTCGATTTATCTCCGGAATGTTCTTTTTTTCCCCTATCATTTGGCTGGTGTTGAATTTCATCGAATTGTTGCAGTTTACACAACAAATTTCAATTTTAGAAGAAAGTCCATAGCATGAAATTTCTTTCAGTTTTAATTTTCCATGGCATTCAGAGCAGCATGAAATTTGCTCGAATGCAGAAAACAAAATAGATTTGTCCACCAACCTATACCCGAGAAAATCTTTGCTGGTTTCACTTTCAATTTTTCTATAATCAGATGACGAATTATTTAATTTTTTCGCCATTGAACTTTTATTCTGTTCTCTTTCAACAATACAAGAAACACCTTGCACCGTAACACTTTTACGGTATTTGTTACCGTAAAACTTCCTCTTTTTTGGTCTTTTGCCTCATGTTTGTTTTTTTGTAGCAGGATTCATAATATTTGACAGCAAAAAGCAAGAGCAATCGTTCAAAACAAATGTAATCAAGAAGCCGAGTGCAAGTGCAAAGCAACAAAGTAAACAAAGCACTGAGCTCCAAACATTATTTGAGTTGTACATTTCCTGCTTCAGTAAAGATAAGAAAATAAAACCAAAGGCTGTGATGATAAAAGTAAAAAAAGTTGGAGGAAAATAAAAAACTATCAAGCACATGGCGACTTCTACTATGTAAACAAACGCGCCACCTGACGAAAGGGGTGTGGCTGCGTGCTGAAAATGACAGCTAGTGTTTTTGTTTTTTGCCTATAACTTCCCTTGTAATTGGAGAATCTTCAAAAGAAAGATGTCAAATTGTTCACAATAAAACAGTGAATAAGAAATAAACAATTTTAAAAAATTGATTTTTTTGACATTTTAAAGGTCCTGAGACCCCTTAAAGACAAACTACCTATACTTTGCCTACCTGTCAAGCTACTTCCTTGGAATGAAAAAACATTTTTTTTTAAATCGAGTTTAGGCAAGCTAAAATTTTACGCAAAAGCCGTCCACAAAAGTCACACATGATCTCTTAGTCCAATGGTTTTCAATTTAAAGGCCTGCCTGCCCTTTGAGGTTTTTATATTACTCTATTTACATTCTACTGAGAGGGAAAAGAGAATCTGTGCTAAGTATTTACTGTAACTTGATAGAAAAGAACTGTTTTTAGAGAAGAGCGCAAAGTCAAGACTACGAAAATGAAATTACAGCTGAGGTACAGTATTACGTTTCATTTTAAATTTCGCCTCACGCATTGATGTAAATGCGATTTCCTTTTACATTACATCACTGCCAAAGAAAAAAAAACTACTGTGTTATTATTATTTGCTTATCAAATACACACTAAAATAAAATCCAATAAATGTACAAAAGAGTATTAAGATTGATTGGGGGGGGGCAGTAAATAATGCATTTTTTTTGACATTTTTATTTTTGATCAACGATAAAATTACGACCTCCCCCCCTAATAACGGCCTTTTCCCTTGTAGAGCACATTTTTTTTTTATTCCAGAGAGATAGAAACTAGTCACTTTTGAGCAAACTATCTGTAGACGGCATTTTGGATATCGGACAAAGTTGTTTTGTCAGATATCAAACGGAATAAAAGTAAAACAGATGGTGAAATGTCACATGAGTGTGGTAGTTAAAGCAGCCCTTCACAGCTTATTGATTTCTTGAAGTTTCTAATTCAGCGGTGTAGTCTTGAATTATTATGTTTTAAGACCACTCCTTTCCTGTATACACTGTTAAAACTACGGGTGCCGCACGGGTGCCAATAAGAAAGCAGGGGTGAAAGCAAGGTACCACGGGGTGCCATAGCGGCTTGAATTGCTCTTACCGTACCAAAAACACTCTCAGAGGGTGCGTAATGCCAACTGTGGAGCGCCATCGGCACCCTTTTGGGTGAGTGAAGCTTGCTCATGCTTAGTGAGACATCTCGCAGTGCCAAGCGGCACCTTTAACAGTCTGTGCTTGCACATTGCGACTCCAAGGTCTCATCATCATTATCAACCATTTGAATGGCAGACATCTTGTTTGCGTCGACACGACAGAATTCTCGGTGCAGGGTTTTTACAGTCTTGGATTTCACCTTGAGTTCTTTACAAAACAGATTTAATTACTCATTTTAATCTTCGAATTTTCACGTAAGTACATAAATTTAATCATGGTTCTAAGATTTCCGAACATATTTAAAATTATTTCAAAATGTTCTTACTTAAATGTATCTCTGCGTAGCCATTCTCTTTTGCTGCGTAGTAGACACAGCCAGAAGGAAAGGGGAAAGGTTTGGAAAAGAAAAAACTCTGTCCGACCTTTTTTTTTTACGTATTTGTATAAAGTATTTTAATGCCATGGTTTGCATTTCGTGCTTTCACTATTATCTTTTGTTGGCATTATTGATAACGAATGCTATGTTCGTTATTGCCAGAGCTTATTTTTTTTTATTCCCTTTTGTTTCATCAGTTGAAATGAGTAGTTCGTTAAAATATATTTCGATTTTTAATCTGGCGAAAAACTTGACGTTTAGCAAAACTGCTTTTCATGTACCCCTATCTTTAATTCCATAAAGATCATATAATGCAACATATATCATGCAATATTTTTTATTGTTCTTGAAAGGGATTCATGAAATACCTTTCCTCTTATTTTTCGGAACAGACAATGCTGTAGTAAATGTCCATAGCATTTTAAAACTACTAAGTTGAATCAAGTCATGAATTCTTTTAAAATATGTTGGAAAGTCTGAGCTGTGAGAAAATGCCTTTAATTACAAGTTTCGGCCATTTTAAACTCAGAATTCAAGGTGAAAATGTACCAAGACTTCGTGAATAAAAACAATAAATAATAGTAAACACTAGGGATGCACCGATTAATCGGCAGTACCGATTAATCGGCCATAATCGGCCACTTTGCCGATTATTAATAATCGGCAAAATCGGGCCTATTAATCGGCCATTTTTTTTAATTATTATTCTTCAAAGTATACCTTCACTAAGAAACTATGATGAATATTTTATTAACAGTAATAATAATTCTCACAGAAGATGTAAAATTTTTTGTAAAACTAGCTGCGTGAAGGCAGTTTGAGGCAGTTTGAGGCTGTAGTGAAGGCAGTTTGAGAAAACTACTCGCCAC
This sequence comes from Uloborus plumipes, assembly GCA_038373865.1. Lineage (NCBI taxonomy): Eukaryota > Metazoa > Arthropoda > Arachnida > Araneae > Uloboridae > Uloborus > Uloborus plumipes. The sequence continues at coordinate 6,977 of JAXGGA010022290.1, read as the reverse complement.
CAAGGCGGCTCGCCTTTAAAGAAATGAGGAAAGTTTAAACAGTTTACTCGCCGTCAAGGCGGCTCGCCTTTACAGTAGCGAGGAAAGTTTCAATTCACTACTCGCCGCCAAGGCGGCTCGCCTTTAAAGTACCAAGGAAAAGTTTAACAAACTACTCCCCGCTAAAGCGGCTCGCTAAAAAGCTTTCCTGCATCAAAGAATCAATCGAATTATTTGCACATGCTTCCTCAAAAATAAAGACGATATCAAGTAGCACATACTTAGCACTCTCCCTAAATTACAAATAAAATTCCTTTCCAAAAACAATTATTTCCAAACCGCTTTCTTCCGGTAAAATTAATTGCAAAATTCTAAACGAAAAAGTTCTTTTAATATTTGGATCGAAGCCAGAAAAAGTCCCTTCTAAAAACAGCAATTGCAATTTTATTTAAAAACACATTTTCAAAATGGTACCTGAGAAAAAAAAATGTCATTAATAATTAGAATAAAAACAATTGTTAGAACTTTGTTATAACACGTATTTAAAATGACAATGGAAAAAAATAACACTCTTTCATTTTAATAAGTTCAATTTAATTAACGTTTTAATTTAGGGCCGAATTCAAGTGAAACACCATTGCAGTCGCTTCGAGGCGATCGCATATTGCAACCACTACTGTAAGTCGAATTCAAGTGAATTCGTTTCACTTGAATCCAAATTTTGGAATTTGCGATTGCATTAGTGAGTTGCGGTCGTCCGTGTTTCACTTGAATTCCTGCCTTAAAATCGCAACGGAAAGAAATAAATATCTTGGAATTTTAAATAGTTCAAAAATTTAATTAACGTTTTAATTCAAAATGGCAACGGTAAGAAAAAATGTCTTGGAAGTTTAATCATTTATTAGGCTTAATCGCTTTAAATTTGACTACTTATTAATTGATATCTTCGCTAATTAAAATCGTATAATTATATAGATTGAAACTAATGAAGCCTGAAAAATTACCTATCTATCGGTACCTGGTTCGACTTTCAGTTCATTGGCGTTCAGGAGAAAGAAGCGTGACATAGAAAGATAGAAAGAAAGATAGAAAGATAGTTAGAAAGATACTCAGTTTTTAATATAAGTAGATGATCCTCCTACTTTGAATAAGTATACATAGACAATGTTGCAACATTTTTCTTGTGGCGACAATTTTCTCCTTAGTACAGTGCTTTTAGATAACCTCTAATTTTCAAATAATAAAAGTCTTGAATTAAATTGCTACTAACTATTAATTTTTTTTAATTAAAAGTAGGGTGAGTTCTGGTAAGTGCGTACCCTTTTTTTAGCCTACTTTCCCGTTAAAAATAAAAGAGACGAAAAAAGCATTAAAATTGGCTTAATGCATCTAAAAAATGTCGCCAAGTCCAAAAAATATCGCCAAGTCCAAAAAATATCGCCAAGCCCAAAAAATATCGCCAAGTAAAAAAAAGTCAAAAAGAAACAAAAAAATGAAATAAATATCGAAAAATTAAAAATTTGAAAGTAGGGTATTGAGATGGGGAATTTGTGTGTCTGTCGGTCGGTCTGTCTGTCTGTCCCCCCCTAATAACTTTTGAATGAACATTCCGATTTGGACAAACTTTTTTTTGTTGGAAAGATCTCGGCGAGTACAGCTCATTCCTATATTTGATTTTTTGATTTGAACAATTTTTGGTTCAACTTTGAGCCGTTCAAATAACCGGTCCCGCGATACTAACTTTTTAATGAACCGTCCGATTTGAACAAACTTTTTTTTGTTGGAAAGAACTTTTCAAGGATACTTCATTCCCGTATTTACATTTCCGATTTGAACAATTTTTCGTTCAACATTGAACCGCTCAAGCAAGCTGTCACCCCTAATAACTTTTGAGTAAACAGTTCGAAAAAAAAATGACTAACTGTGCAGACGATTTTTTGTTTATTTATTCATTTGTTTTATTGAATTTATTATTATTATTATTATTTTTGGCAGACGATTTTTTTTTGTAACAAAAATGTTTCATTCACGAGGGCATTTTATTCTTTATTTATATTTAACAACTGGCAACGGATTAAAAGTGAAATTCGAGACATTTTATCAACGGACGAGTTTTTTTTTCTTTTTTTTCTTTATTTTTTTTCTTTCTTTGATAAAATGTGTTTTGATGTACTTTGTACTTTTAATTTTTTTTTTGAAAACAATTGAGGAATTTTTCTACGGAAGAACTGTAACAGTTACATTCTTTAAAAGGTGCGACAAAGCTTTATTTATTCATTTATTTACTTTTTATGTGTCTATTTCATCTGATGAGAGGGGTATATTTTGCTTTTAGAAATCAGCTTCAAGTGCTAAAAAGGTATGTTTGACATAATTTTTAGTCTTAGATAATCAAGAGAATAATGATCAGATGCTAGAATGCCGATGTCGATGTACGGGAAAGTAGGCTCGTTTAGTTCTTGACAGAACTTCTTGTTCAAAGTTCATGTTCTCAAGGATGCTGCTCTGTTGAAAAATCTTGTACACTCAAATTTTTTTTTTTAGTTTTCTTTCCAGATCCTTTACTAAGATTTTCAAGCATATACTATGTCAAATAAACCATAAGCATAGGTTTTGTGACCTAGTTTATGACACCTATTCTAAGGTACGCACTTTCCCTACCTAGCGGGGTAAGTGCGTCCACCTTAAATTATGTGAATATGAACAGGAAAAAATTTCTGGCACACAATAAATATGTTAGGTAGTTGCCTTGGGATAATTCCTAATACTGGAGATTAGCACTTGCTTGTATAGATGAAACGCAATCAGTGATATCTCTCGTGTCTTGCGAACAACTGTGATTTGAAGATTAAGAGTTGTGTATGTGATTCTTTCTCTGTCCTTTTAATAAGACCAAGTGAGCAAATGAAAGTTGTTTTTATTTAGTAATAATCACTTATAGTCTACATAGTTTATTTTAGTTTAATACATTAATCAGTCTGTTTTTAAGCCAGGGTTCGCACTTACCCCTTCTTAAATATAAGATGAGACATGTGCGTCCAATAACGTTGTTGTAAGTGCGTACCCCTGTGATTTTCTTTAATTCTATTTATATAGTAGATCGTTAGGTAAAATGAGTGAACAATTCGTTTTTTTTTTCGAAAAAATACGGTTTTAAAATATTTTTCTTATTAGAATAAGCAGCAGTAAGAAAAAACACAAAATAAAGAGCAAAAAAAAAAAAAAAAAAAGAAAAGAAAATAATTGATCATGATGTGATACTTGTACCTTTTTTTTCTTGTACATTGAAATAGTTTTTCACAAGGTTTTCTTAATTTTCTTAAATATAATTTATTCATTACTCCACCTTCGCTTTTTGAATCAGTTGGTTCCTTATTTAGTGTTTCACTTCATTTCATTGCTTCATTTCTCATTCTGGTTCAAATTAAGTATAGCTTATGATCGCTATTTTCAACAAAAAATTTATTAACTGATATCTTAAAGCCAATATATTTCAGAGTTAATGAATAAAATTGAAATCTTATGCCGCATTCAATGTAAATATAAATACTTGAAGGAAATGACGTCGGATTTATAATCGGCTTATAAAAGAGTTATAAGCAAAATTAAAGGTGAATTACGAAAGTCGGATTTTCCACGTAATGGTACACACTTGCCTCATCTTAATAGTACGCACTTGCTCCGCATAATAGTACGCATATGCCTCATGATAGTGGTACGCACTTACCCCATCATAATGGTACGCACTTACCCCCACCTTACTTTAAAGAAAGGGAAAGTGCGTACCGTCATATAAACAAATTTTAGTTAGAGTATTTGATCAAAATACCCCATTTATGTTATTAGTAGCTAATACTCAAAAGAAACAACTTGAATTTCTTGACTTCAATTGCTTGGTATGACTACAAGAGAAACTGAAACAAAACCTTCTCAATCTTTACTTTAGAGTTTTTTTGAAAACATTTAAGTTGTCTCTGCTTGTGTTTCGTCTATTGATTCCAGGCCTGAATTCTACCTATTGAAATTATCACTAGACAGTTATCTAACATAGTCGATGTGTTGCAGAAGCCATTTCAAGACGGTGTTCATAGAATTCCCAGTGGACGCACTTACCCCGTGGACGCACTTACCAGAACTCACCCTACCCCTAAATTGGAGTGCTCATCACAGACTCCCCCTCCCTTTTTTTTTAAATTTTTATGTCCAATTAACATAATTAACAATGTGTTAATGTAATATTATTGACAATAATATGAAAATTGGTTCAAAGATATTTAATAAATATTGAAATTATTTTGTGAAAATGAGAAAATAGAAAAAAAATCTTCTCTCGGAAATACATTATTTACTATTTCTAAACTCGGAATTGTACAAGAGAGAAAAAACAGTGATGGTAAAATTGGTAGCACTGAAAACAATCATTCTCATCATTAATCGGCTCAGCCGATTAATCGGCCGATTATCAACAACTGATTAATCGGTAATCGGTAATCGGCCAATTTGCTTATCGGTGCATCCCTAGTAAACACAATTGAAAAACAAGAGCGCACACAACACGGGGGGAGGGGGGTGTCGTCTACAATAGTGAGCTGTGAGATCGCCATTAATCTCTCTTATACGGTTCCATTTGTCACCAGCGGTGCTTGTTGAATTGAGGGTGCCAGTTTTTCATACTGAAAACTGGCACTGGTAAAATCTCAGCTCCCTACAGGGTGTCGCTGCTGCTACATACGTTTCACCCCGGGAAGGTGCGAATCACAACCAGTAGTTATAACAGTGAATTGCACCATCTGAATTCCATTTCTATCGATTACTGATAGTTTCTATGAGACAAAACCACACGCTAGTGTACACAATTACATAATGATTGAGAAAATTGATTAATTTAGTAGCTTAAAACAATATTACAATACAAATAAATTGAACAAGCAGCACACTAAAACAAAAACTTACAAGCATATTTTAAATATTTTCCCCTTTATACTCTAAAACGTAGTAAAGGATTTAATGAATAGCAAACTAAAATTTAGTCTTATTAGTACTTGATAACACATTCAAAACATTTGGCTGTAAAATATCCCGTACATAACTCCAAATCTCGAAGTATTTACTATTTTTTTCGCTAAAAATACCGAACTTGCACCCCCCCCCCCTAAATGCTAAGGAATGACCCTGATATGAATTTTCCCCACCCATTGATCTCTGGTTAAAATGTCATTTTGATCAATTAAAATATTTTGGATAAGTATGATATCTACACGAAACTCCACTTGTTTTTATATTTTCGGAAACATAAAATTCCTTACAAAACTCGTAATACATTATTCTACTTTTTAAATTGTAAGAAGGAAATGCATTATATATATTTTGTACGAGTCAAATGTGCTTTATTTTTTTCACTTAAATTTAAAATGCACAGGACGTAATGACTATTACGGGTAACCAGCTAAATTTGGAATATTGTATAAAATTTAATGCTTCAAGTAAATTAGTGAAATTTCAATAACCGTATTACTTTTCCATTCTACTGATGTATCGAATTACAGCTTGCCAACATTTATAACACATATTTTTGTGTATAAAACATATTACATAAAAGCGCTTTTATAGCGCTGTAAGTTATAACATGTTCTAATGCAAATAAAAAAAAACTATGACTATCATGTAATGTCAAATATTTGAATTTATACGACACACAGTGGTGTTTTTCGTTGTGAGCAATGCACGACATGCAATAAATAGATCATGATTTGCGATCATGAATTACTTAAGACAAGTACATAATGCATCATTGACACATTTCTAAGCAGCCACTGGAAGCAAAATTTATAAGTCTAGTTACTGTCACATTTAGTTTTAATACAAAAGCACGTACAAGTTACTAATTTTAACAGATTTGTTATAAAGCAGTCTAAGTAAAATAAAAGCTTAAGGCAAAATGCTCAATTAACTCTTAAACTTCCTAAATCAAATTTCATCTAATTAGCGTTTTGAAAAGATGCATTAGTGCAAATGATTCGTATTATACAAGTTACCTAAGGCTTGATAAATAAATGTACGTACTACAATTTTACATTCAATGATGGTTTAATTTCATTAATTATGAAATCACTAATGAAAACTTATATTTAAGAACAATGCTCTCTGGGGTTTTCTGCCAGTTAGAAGATTTATTCAATGATTAAGTATTTTAGGTCTTCCTACTGATACCTGCCTTTAGAAAACACTTCAACTTTTACTGAAATATCTCAACGAAACAAATCTACAAATGCCTTTGGCAATAGAGTTACATAACTGTTAATGGAAAAAATGTTTTCAAGAACATTATTGCGCATTTCGTTACATATCATTTTCCAAGTATTTCATAATGATTGCAAAGCACAAACAAGAAATAAGTGTGCAAATAAATTAAAAACATTTTTTTTTCTAGATTAAACCTTTAAAATGTACTATCATTTTCATTTGAATTTTAAGGGACCAGTTCGAACATGCTGTCTGTTCACTCAAGTGATGGTTTCAAACGAAAAAACACTGAATTACCATACACGCAGACTAAAGACAACATGACCGGAAAAAAAAGCTTAACTTCCTGAACCATGGGAAGCATTCACTTTAAGCAGCTGACATTTGAAAATCCGATTTTTTGTAAAGTACGTTTTGAATCAAGTACTAAGATTAAATTCAAAATAAAAAAAAAAACGACCCTGGTTGCTGTCCTAATGTTGAAACTAACTTTCCTGGTCATTAAACATTCTAACTTAACTATATTTGGGCGATTCTCTGTAACTCGTAATTGGCTGTCCGGACCGAGTATTTTAAAAATAATAAAGTGTAATGAAGTAATTATCGCTCTTAATACAAGAAAAGCATTAATACTCTGTGGCCCCATTGTATTTGGAACGACAACAATGTTTTTTTTTTTTTCCTAGAAATTGTCTAAGCAACCAAAACACAGTCCCTGACTGTCCCAATCGTATAGTCTAACCCTTAAAGGCAAC
>JAXGGA010022289.1:0-15224 GCA_038373865.1 Uloborus plumipes | reverse complement strand
TCCTTTTTGCATAACACCATCCAACTAACAGTTACCATTTACGCAGAAAAATCTCTTTAAAAATAGCAACTGCATTGTCTGAAATAAGTAACGTAACGCTCCGTGATACTATTTCAAAGGAATTTCAAATTGCTGGTAAAGGTATTGAAGAATTAAGAAAGATGTCCCCTAAGTATGTATTCCCCTAAGGAAAATATTTTCCAGAATTTGTTCAGGTTCTGATAAAATTTACTCAACGCCATCTTTTTTTTCAAACACAGAAAACATTGCAACAAAGGAAATAAGGTTGTTGAGGTTTCAAAAGATTTCCCTAAAGAATGTGATAAGTGTGAGAAAATCTATTCAAGCAAGGATTATTTCGAAAAATTGGAATACCTGTGAAAGACGTAGTGCTATTCAACTGAAGATACAATACCCAGGGGAATGTGGAAAATGCCTAACAGTGTATTCTAGTAAGGTTATTTTCTCGTCATCATAAAAACTGCATTAATAATTCAAGCAGTAATAATAATGAAATTATTAAGTATCTTGATAAGAAGGATCAAAGAAATGAAAATAGAGAAGATAAGGATCAAGTTGTTAAAGAAGGTAATGTGTTTAGTTCTGTACCAATCTCGCATATGACTTCCATTGATACAGAGAAGGATTTGGCTATTGTTAAGATTTTGTCTTATCTTCGAAAGTGTTTTGACTTCAACAGATGTTTCAACCATAAACAGGCCTATTTTTCCCACAGGAGATTTTGCAAGTTTAGTAGTAAGTCTTTAATTTGTCCATTCCCTAACTGCAACTTAACATTTGTGTATAGTGGTAACTTAAACATACATTAAATTTCGCATACCAGCACAGATTTGATTGCTTTATCATTTGAGTCAAACTGATTTTTATAATTGGCTTGTTACAGAATCAAAAAGTACCTTTACTTCTTCCAGAAAACAAACTAACTGGAACAAAAATTAAACGTGTTATTTATATTTTTCTTGATAGCTTGGTTCTTAAGATTCTCCTGATAAGCAACGAAGACAAATTGATTAGAATAGGAAAGGAACAGTGAAATGGTCTAACTCCCGTCAAAATTTCTCTTCAGGAAGAATGATAAAATTGTCATGATTTATATAAAAACCATATCGTAATTTAGACTTCCCTAATACCAATCATCATCATTTGAGTTTATCTGCCCGAAATTCAATCTAATCTAGTTTAAGTGTATCAATTCCTGCTAAAAGGATAAGGAAAATGTTAAGAAACGAACATGGATCAAGACAAAATAGAGCTGTTGTACCATATTCTAAAGAACAGTTACCTTCAACAAAATGTATACAATCATACAAGCGAATTCCTAATGCTGAAAGGATCTGCAATCTGTAGTAAGTTTAGTCCAAAACTTAAGAGCTGGGCCACATGATCCCGTGTTAGTATTCAAACTTCAGTTTAACAGCACAATGTCCTAAAGATTTAAATGCGCCCGATTGAAGATTTATTTGCCCTTGGTCTTTAAACCAAAAAGGTAGAATGGTTTTTTTAAACTGTAAAATTGATTTTGATTGGTAACTTCAATATGCCATACTGTCTCAAAAGCATTAATGAATTGAATGACATTTTGGACAATTTTAAAGGTTCTAATAATAGTAATTCATACACCTGCAATGATGTAATCTATCAAAAGTAGTCTTACTATTTTAAAATTAAATTTCTTACCTGAAAAAAGTGCTGCAATTGACTTTTTATGCGAAGAAATTTCTTTATTCGTATTAAGCAAAAAAATCTACTTCGATATAGTACTGATATGTTGATACACTGGCGGAAAAAAAAAATCCAAACACCAAGAAAGACTTGTGTTAGATAAACAAAATTTGGTAGGCGTGTTTATACAACTGAAAGATGACATCGATTGAAATTTCGCGTTCCGCGCATAAGTGTGGCGCAGCTGGCGTCACTCAGAACATGCAAATAAGGCTTACTTTAAAAGAGTGTTGTGAAGCTCGTGAGTATTATTTTTCAGTGAAATTTGACGAATTGCGTTCATGTTAGCCAGGAATGCCTTTAAGAAGACTAATAAGCCATTATCAACAGCTCACCGAGTTTGAACGAGGTCGTACAATTTGGCTACGAGAAGGTGGATTTTCATTTCGCGATATTGCAGAAAGACTTGTGGGAAGAGGAGGGAATGGTTAAGTCATTAAGTCAAGTAGGTAAAAGGACAAAGACACAAAGGAGCTAAACAAATAGTCACCAAACAAATACTAAATTATAAAGGATAAATCAATCTCCTATAGGAAGGAAGAACAAGGTGGTGTTTTTGCCAACTGCACTTCAAGAAAGGAGTTTGAGAACCTCCGTTATTTCCCTTCTGAAGAGAATTATTCTGCATTGACATCCTCTTCCATACGTTTTTGTAACGGACGAGGCATTCCCTTTAAAAAGAAATTTGATGAAACCCTATTTTGGACGATATCTGCCCAAAGTTATGCGCATCTATAACTATAGATTATCTAGGGTCAGAAGATGCATTGAAAATGCTTTTGAAATTCCGTGTGCCAGATGGCGGGTTCTTTTAAAAACGATGTCTCTACAACACGAAATGGCCGCGAAGGTTACTTTGGCTTGTTGCTGCTTGCACAATTTTTTGATGCAGAAGGAAGCTCCAAACGGAGATATTATCCTCCAGCAATTTGGCGACATAGCAGAAAGAGATGGCTCAAACACCGACGGTGCTTGGCGCCGGAGTAGATTTGCAATTCCTTTCGTCCCACTATCTGAACAGGATTCAACAACTTACCTAAGTGTTTATGAAATTCGGAATATATTTCGGAACTATTTCAACAATAAAGGAACTGTCTCGTGGCAGAATAATGTCATAAATTTGATTTTTTTTTTGTATTATTATTATAGCTTTCATTTTTCATTTATGTGTCAACATAAGACTTGACCGATGGAGATTGGACTTTTTTTCTTGTATAAGATTTCATGGTGGCAGCAGTAACAACCCAACTGCCAGGCAGTTTAAAGATGCTAGTTTAATCAAAATCTTCCAGCAGTAGAAATTGTGTTTCACCGACAGAAATCACAATATCAAAAATTGAAAAATTTCATTGCAAAGTTTTAATGTAAGATGATCCCTTGAATCCTAATATGACATTCGTTTCGCCTGAAACACGTTCTAACTTTTTGAAAATGGATCAGTGAAAAATAGGAGTCAACAGACAAGAACTCTAAGGACAACTGCCATTTGACAGCTCATGGATCGCTAAAAGAGTATTCTGAAACTGAGCTGCAAAAGCTGGATCATGAAAATATTATTTTTGATCAGCTCTTGAAAATGCATTAAATGATGCCAAACTAGATGAAAATTTTATGCAAAAAAAATTATTTCACAAAGTGGTCTTGTAAAACAGTAGAAGTCGCACTGGGATATGAAAGTATACTAAAACCTTATTTCCGATTTCCTTCAGAAAGAACTCTTCAAGGCCAAATAGAAAATTTTAAATTTCTTTAGAATTTTATTTGATGTTTTTGAGCTGCTTAAAAACAAAGTGGAAACTGTCCTTATATTGGATGAAATGGCGTTGATTGAAGCTGTTGAAGTTCTAGTTCATATTTCGGGAAAACTACTTTTCCTAAAAGTGATAAGACGAAAAATCATGCTTTACGGCAATTCCACGATAAGGTCAAAAGAATGATCAAGTTTTCAAAACTAATATTTTCAAATTAAGTATCATTTTAAAAGTAAAGAGTTGTATTTTTTGAAATGCCTATTTTAAATTTGACAACTTCAGTTTCATGAGTTATAAAATGATAAACGAAGGTCAAGACCTTGAGCATTTTCAAACTATATTTGGTGACGCCCAAAGGTTGTCTGCAGTGAATATAATAAACGCCTCAGCAGAGGACGGATGGTGGAAAATGCTTTCAGGGCATCAAAGCCTACCAACCAGTCATCAAAACTGTGCAAACCATGTCTATTATTAAAGAAAAAAACTTATGATCCGTACAGACACAGAAAGAAAATTGGCAGTTCAAGAAAAATGGATTTGCGACTGAATCTTTTTAAATGCACAAAAAAGGCATTACGACTGAAAAAAAAGTGATTTTTGCCAATTTCAATTCTTAGTTATTTGCTTTTGCAGAACCTTTTATCATAACTGTACCAAAAAGTGTTTCATAATTATTGCAGATAAAGTCGTATATTTTGATGTAGGTGACCCTTTAAGAGAAGAAGTTCAGTTAATAAAGGAAAAATGTGCAGCATCCGAGCAAGAAGTCGTCAACAAAGCGATAGAATCTTTGCCAGAATCTCAGCAGGAATTGATACGTGCATGTACTAAAGCTGTAAAAGTTCATTACCCTGAAGCAGCTAATTGTATTGGGAGTACAACTTAAAAAGGTCTGTTTTAAAAAGGTGGCGCTCGGTGCTCTAATTGGTTGATGGCGACAGCTGTTTTTTGCTCTATCATGAAATTTGAACATCTGTCAACCAAATATTGTTTGAGTGTTGCACTACAAGTTTAATTTTTACTCAGTTGAAAATGTCGAGTTTCGTTCCAAATAAGCACAATAAGCACCATTTGCGGGAAGTTTTGATTTTTATTTCAATTGGAGGAAAAGTGCTGCTGAAGCACACCAAATGCTTGTGGAAGTTTATGGGGAATATGCACCATCTGAAAAATCTTGCAGAAAATGGTTTAAACGCTTTCAAAGTAATGATTTTAGTGTTGAAGACAAAGAGCGTTCTGGAACACCAAAAAAGTTTGAAGATGAAGAAGCAGACTTTACTCGATCAAGATTCGTGTCAAACACAAAAAAGCTCTCAGAGTTACTTAAAGTTACTCAACAAGTTATTTCGAAACTTTTCCATATTAACTTCCCTGGGAAGAAAAATCTAGTTACATTAATGAAAGATGAAAAGTTATTTAAACGCATACAGGCTCGAAATAATCGCCAATCACGTAATCTTAATCTGGCGATGGAGAGTAACCTTGTACTCTTAATTTAAATCAAGTATTTCTTGCATAGTTGTAACTGTAATCCAAACTTAAATAATCTTAATTTAGCATTGTAATCTTGTAATCCTTATCTGCTGAAAGTGATAAGTTGCGTACAATGGTATGAAGAGGATAATAATTCAACAGAAGTGTGGGAAAAGGCTGTTTAGTGCTCGTCAAAGACCATTCGTAAAAACGGTCATAAAATTGAGACTTACCCCGTAGGTTCTTATGATCAGAGAATCTTTTTTTTTTAATCTGTCACAATGATCAGCAAACAATAACTGGGCGGCACAAGGACCTGGGGCAGCAATGAACACTGTAGCCTCAAAATAGTATTGAAGCTTCTAGTTTACTTTCTTGACATCGCGGGGAAAGAGAAAAGGTTTCGTCAGAAAAATTAAATGTCACATGTATTTCAGTGATTTTTTGAGTACCACAAATTTAGATTAATCACGAGTTTTTGTGGCACGACTGTCGTGCACAGCTGCTATCCCACACTAATTGAAGTTCGAGCGTTCGGCCAAGGTTGCTTTTCCCACCCCGGCTTGACCCGACCAGCTGTGGGGGCATCTTTTGGGTGGGGGTGGTGGGAATCGGACCGGGATGAGAGAATGCAGAGAGAGGCATGAAGAGATGCTCGGGAGATGTCTTGGAAAGAGGAGCTAGATGGAAAGAGCTCTGGCGATGATTTTACCAGATTTAGTTAAACTGATATCTTTTACAATGCAATGTATATATATTTTAAATGCTTGTGATGTGTCCCTAATATTTTACATAAATCTGTAAATAAACTTTGGGACGAAATTCAAATAGTCATCCTTCACATCAAACAGACATAGCACTTGCAGCAAACATTCGCGTGAAGAAGATAAATCGAATCCACGGACCTCACAATGACGTCTAACCTAAATCCCGGTAAATGGGGTATTTTCAGTGTGTTTTTCGAAATATTTTCTCATTTTATTTAATCTTAAATAGATTTTTTTATTTCAATGCTGATATCTTTAATTTATAAATATTTTAAAGAAAAAAATTTGCATTTATAGAATTTAAAACAAGTTTACTTCTTATTTCATCAGCGCATTATTTTTAAATTTCAGTTATATTTTTGTGCTTGGAGTTATTTCAATATAACTTTACATTTCAGTTTATTGTTGCATGTAAACCTTTTGAATTCTGAATTTGCACTCAACTGTTATGTATCGTAAATATAATGCATCTGTGCACTTGATTCAAAACTATCAAGTATGAAAAACAATATACCGTAGGGACATATAATTTTCAGTAAAGCAGTGCCTTTTGCTTGCAATCATATATCCATGAAAACAAGAGGTGAATTATTAGAATTAATAAGGACCATCGTAGACACGTATCTGCAAGAAATATATCTCTACAGCAGTAAATGTATCTACGCAAAAGGGTTCCAACCATGTGCAGAACTAATAAGACTCATTTGACAATCAAAAATTTAGCAACATTTTGACTGGGTGAGACAAAAACAAAAGACGCGTGTCTGATAACATAACTAAACAAATTAAAAACAAATGAGAGACAAATGTAATATATATGGCTCTCAGTGAAGATACGTTAACTCAACGTAAGATTTGAATTCAATGCTTCTTTAAAAAAACGTACACTGAATAAAGTACTCTTAAAGTACTTTAAGATTAAGAATATCAGCAATATTTTGTATCGGAGCTTCAACTTACGACATAAAGATTTTGAATTGCTTCCTTCGCGAAGAATTGCGGATATCATACAAATCGAACCCGCAAAACCGGAGCAGGAGAACTTCTTAAGTAGAAAATAGCTTGTTTCTCGAACACCGCACTTACGAAAGGTTAGCTTGATACATTTTTAAACATTTAACTTTACTTTAGGGCTACTCTGAGTACATATTGCATTTGCGGCGCATGCACGCGGTTATTTACAGTAAGGATCGCGAACATTCTCTGCCGACGCAATGGAGTAGTGGAAATAGGACCGGCAAAGCGAGAAAGGGGAGGAGTCAAAAAAAATTTCTGTAAACTGGCAACGTTATTTCAACTGCCTATAAGGCCTTATCAGTTATCACACGATCCAACTTTTCCCCCGATTCGCTCCAATTCCAGCCAAGACCTATTTGCCTCAACTACTTCGGCCAACACTGACGTCATCATTTCTATTGTCCGACGCTCGTCCAATTTAGTCCAAGATTTTGCGTGCGGAGCGATAAAATTGAGCGGAATTGCTTTTCTGACCAATAGGAAAGCTCCGCAGAACTTCGTCACAGAGCAGCGGCAGATCCAAGATGGCTGCAACCAAGAGGCATTTAAACGGCGATTTAATAATGGAAACCGTAATATGGGATACTAAATACGAGCAAGCTTTAATTGAGCTCATTAAAGTCCAAGAATGCCCTCTATAAAAAGAGGGGCAATCGGCTTCTATTAATGCGCAATATATGCGCTGAACTCATTCGCCGCTTCCCAGATGCAAAGATGTTGTTCACCTACGGTAAGTGCATTACTTTATTGTTTATTAAATAAATACATTTTGAAGTGCACGAACACGTTAAAGTCTTTTTTCCAATAAATTTTTGTTTCATGTGTAATAACCGGCCTTTTTTAAAACTTTTTTAATAGGATATTACTTAGGAAGTGTCTTGGCGACAAAAAGGGGTTAAAAATAGCGCCAAATAATGATGGTTACATATAACATACCTTTTATATTGAAAAGTGCCTCTTTAGTTGAATGAAAGAGCCCATTTATTTATTGTACCAAAAGGTTAAAAAGCATACTTTATTGCACAATTTCGATCAAAAGTGCCCTCTTTTTAATTAAAGTGCTCAATCTGAAAGTGCCCTGTTCTCGTTTTGGTCTTGGGGGAAAAATAAAATACTCTTGTCATACTTTTAAATGAGTTGAAGCATTTTTCTTTCCAAAATATATCTATTCTAATGAGCAAATTTCCATAACTTGTGTTGTCTAAACAGTTAATTCAGTCATCGCTTTCTTCTTTCAGACAACATCAACAAAAAGTTCCAGAACCTTAGGACATACTTCCAGAACCAACTAAGGGCACTGGACAAGATGAAAAGTGGAAGTGGGTGCGAGGGGATTAAGCCCAGGTGGATCCACTTTGACAGCCTAAGTTTCTTGCAAGACACTTGCAAGGCTGTCAAAAGTAGGTCCAATTTGGACACCCCTCCTGTTTCGACAGTTCCTTCTTCTCCTGCTTTGGCAGTTCCTGCTGCCCCGACCCCTTCTACTTCGACCTTGCCTGCTTCACAAGCTGAATTTAATGTAAGTTATTGTTTTTTGTGTGAAAAAAGTAGTTAAAACTAAGTAGGTTATACCTATAAATGGATTCAACATTTAATATTAAACACTTTAAATTATATAATCCTAAATTAAATTCAAAAAGTTAGTATACAATTTATAGCTCATCTATATTTTTCTTTCTCTGATGTATTTAATCAATTTTGCAAGAACTGTTTTAAAAGAGGGTTATTTAAAGGTAGTTCTTCAGAAGAGCCATGCCTTAATTTAAATTTTTATAGAAATTATTGCTGGTTCACTGGTCCCGGATTAGTAAAAATTGCCTGAGACTACTATAAAAAAAATAATGAGTGGGGCAAACCTAACCTGGCAGTGTACAAATATGCCTAGACTAGTAAGGTTCCGTTACACGGAAACAGTTCATCTGTAAATCATTAATAGTTACTTCTAAAAACTTGTTTTCCGTGAATTCTTTTTCCAAATAACTTTAGAATTGAAAAATCCAAGTTGTAAATATTCAATTAAAACATAAAACTTTGTTTTTAAGAAAAAGAATTACAAGCTTAATTTTACGTCATGTTTTCTTCTGACCAGTAAAATTCTGAGTTTGTTTGGCAAAAATTTTTCCCTTTAAACTTTATTGCAACCCTTGTATAATCTTTGCCGCAAAAGAAAACTGTTTTAGATAATAAAAGACAATATTAAAAGCGCGGAGTAGAATGAAGGAGAGAAATGTTCTACTGGTGTGTTTAAAAGTGGCAGCGAATTCTCACCGCCCGCCACAGAGGACACTCTACACAATCCCTCCCGCTTTCCTAGAGGAATAAATGTAAATGATACTGCATCTGTCATCTTTTTAAATGCTGCTATGGGAAAGAAAATATTTTTTTTTTTCAACTGGGTTTTGGTGTAAAGTTTTGGTGTCCAGTAACTTCAGCATTTTTTTTTTCGAAATAATTTTAAGCAGTTTCTTTTCACACAAAGCTTTTTCGTGTCTTTCTGAGTAAAACCTCAAAAGTCCCCAACAACAATCTGCTGTACGCGTCCCCCTTTTTAAGGGTAGTGAGGTGTGGGGGGAGAAAAATCTTGCTTTAAACCACGGAATAGAAAGAAGGAGAGAAATGTTCTACGGATGCGCTTGTTTGAAAGTGGCAACGAATTCTCGCCGCCGCCAGGGGAAAAGCTCCCTACTTCCTACGGGAGTCAATGTAAATGATACTGAATCTGTCATCTTTTTAAATGCTGCTATGGGAAAGAAAAATTTTTTTTTTCAACTGGATTTTGGTGTAAACCATCGATTAACATTATGACTTTGATCCCACTGAAATTTTGCCGTATTTTTTAAGAAAGATGTTTAATCGATCGCATCTAGCTACTTGCCAAATTTGACATATATGCGACTGTATGTGACATTTTCTTTGCATTGTACGATATAATTTTTGCTGAGAATCAGTTCTCTAAATTGTTGATAAATTAAGCATGATGCAAAAAATTAATTTTGTCAGTATTTAAGTTTGTTATTAATTAAATATATTTAGTAGACAAAATAATTATTAGTTTAAATATATTTATTAAATATATTTAGTTCACAATGTTAATCGATGGTTTGAGCAAAATTCCAATTTAAATAGAAATATTCTTGCCAACAGCAGTCTTTAAAAAATGAGATTCTGTCAGATTTGGCAAGTTGGTAAGTGCATTCGATTAAACCTATTTCTCAAAGAATACGGCACCTATTTTCGTGGGATGAAAATCATATTTAATTCATAATATCAATCGAAGATTTGCACCAAAATCCAGTTGAAAAAAATTTTTTTTCTTTCCCATATCAGCATTTAAAAAGATGACAGATTCAGTATCATTTACATTGACTCCCGTAGGAAGTAGGGAGCTTTTCCCCTGGCGACGGTGAGAATTCGTTGCCACTTTTTTTGATAGCAGAGATTTAGCTCCTCCCCTTTAACCTCCTTGATATAAACAATTGGGGTGTCTATTTTTGCGCAGTTTTCACGCTGAGTCGACTGAAAACAGAACAGGGAGGCTAAAAGGAAGGAGCCTCAACTCCTTTGGCAACGGGACGAAAAAGTGACCGGACGATTCCACTGCCACCAATCGCTTGACCGACCCTAGTATTTGACGGGGTGGTGCTTTATTATTAGTTTGAGGCTACTGATGTGAAAAATTTGTTGGAGTTTAGAAATAACACGCGGTCTAGGCCTTCAAGATGGAAAAGAAAAATCTTCAATAATCTCATCCCAAATTCATTTTTCTTCTTATATTTATTCTAGATTTCAGATATTAATTCTATGTTTTATCCATTAGAATTATTATTTTCTTAAATTTTATGAATTTCATATTAGTTAGAATATGATGTATATCATGATGTTTTTTCTATCTTATTGCTAATTACTTTTAATTTTTCTTTCATAAAAATGGGTGCCAGGATTATTTATACAGTAAATTAATAGAAATATGTACAACATTTTAGTGAAAATTTAAAATTTCTCCTACCCATATTTAAAGCTTTATCCTAAACATTTTAAAATGAACGAAACAGCACACTAACACTCGTTTTGTATAACAACGAAAAGAAAAAAGCCAGTCTGCAACCACTCGCTCTTAAAATACTGCAAAGTCCAAAATGTAACCCTTCTGTAGAGTATTCTCCTTCTCCTTTTCTCTAAAAGCTAAATTATGCTTTCATCATTAACCTATTTTTTGGCACCAAATTAATAAAAGCTTTGGTTCCTCCTCTTTTGAGGTTTTTTTCTGTACTAGGACTTTATATGATGAATAATAAAAGAAAAAAAAAACTTGCAAGATAATGCGCACAATTATCAAGTAGATGGATCTACTTGATACACCGGTTCCCTAGGGCCAGTTTCTTTCGTTATACAAATATTAAGTTCTAATGAAAATCATGCATAAAATAATTCAAACTTTATTTGAATTGGATTGTTTTCATGAGTGCACTCCTCAAATGTCCTACTATAGTGGAGTTTCCATTATTCAAGCTAAGCATAAGTCCAATTTAATAAATAAGAAGCAAAACAGATATGGAAATGTAAGTAGAAGAAAAGAAAAAGTGATATTAATCCCAAAACTATGGCTGTTCATTGCTATTTTATTTCCATTTCTTTAAATTGATGAATTTAAACTCAAAAACTATCGTTTACTGTTGAAATTTAATGCATCGTACTCAGAAGAATTTATAACAGGACTGCAATTCACGGTTTTATAAGGAGAAAGTATTTTTACAAGCCAGATAAAATCTTTTTTAGTTTTATAATTTGCTAAATAAGTAGAACAGCGATTTCAAATATTCAAAATAAAACACAGATATACACAACACATAGCAGAAGAACGAATGAATTAGCTGGTTAAAACAGTTCATATGCAGGATGGAGAAATTTATAAGTCGTGTTGCTGCTCGCTAGAGGCTTAAGTCATAGCAAATCAAAAGTATTTAAATCATTGCTTCATAAACAAATTAAACACGTCAAATTCAATATTTATCATCGACTTCAGTTGAAACAAAGTATTTACTGTTATATAGACCAGCTTTCATGGCAAAAGCAGGTTAATATTTTCAAATATGTAGATGATAATATTTAAATCACACTTGTTTACAACGCTAGTCTACGGGCGAAAAGACGTAAACATTAGGGTGAGTCGAAAAAATCGATTTTTTTATTTCGAAATCGCATTACCTCTCAAAAGTTGTGGTTTAGTATCCACAACTTGGGAAAAATAAGAAAAAAATTCTAAGTTGACGTCTTCGGTTCGCGCATGAGGCTCAAAGTTGGAAAAAATATGTTAAAAATGGAAATTTTCAAAAAGAAAAAAGAAAAAAAAAACTGTAACTTTTTATAATGAAAATACCATAAGCTGTAATGATTTTGTGCATTTTTAATCTAAAAAAATATTTTATAGCTTTTACATACGATCTTTAGTTTGCACATCAGCCTTAAATTGGGTTAAAATCGCCTACAATGTCAAATTTCGAAAATATCGATTTTTGTTATTTCGAAATCGCATTACCTCTCAAAAACTGTGGTTTGGTATCCAAAATTTGGGAAAAATAAATAAAAAATCTAAGTTGACTACTTCGGTTCGCGTATGAGGCTCAAAGTTGGAAAATATATGCTAAAAATGGAAATTTTCAAAAAAAAATTTAAAAAAGAAGTAATTTTTTTCAATCGAAACTGCTTTAAATTGTTAATAGATAACATAAGTTGAACCCAAAAAATTATATATAACTTTTAGAAGATACGTTCTGTTTGTGCATAAGGCTCAAGATATGAAAAAAAATGTCAAAAACTGAACCAGAACTCACTATGTCGGCGTTGTGCCGGTATATTTTTATTCTACAGCCGACTTTTCTAGACATTACACATATTCTAGGAGACAGTTCAAAGTCCCTGCAGTCTGCACTCCCTTTGGTTGTCACTTAGTCAGCTAGACCCGCCAAACAAACAGCATCTTTAATTAGTAACTGAAAGTGAATCAAAAAGTGCATCAGCGTGTTTAGCTTTGGGTGAGTTTTTTTTTTTTTTGTAACTTTATAGCATATTTTTATGCTCAAGTTTTGTTATACTGTTCTCCGTTCTCCGAATAATAAATAATGGAACCCCGGAAAACTTCTAAACGTTTAATTATTTGTCCGTTTTTTTGGTGTAGCGAAAGGGTTAAGTCAAAGTGTTTTAACCACATGTGCAGATGTGTTGTTAGCTTGCTCTTGAAGAAAAATCGCAATCTGTAAAAGGCGAACCTTTTTCAAGGATTTCAGATTGCATAGCTCATAGAAGAAATATACTGCAAATCTTCTATAGCAACGGTCAGTCATGTACGTATTGTAAAATTGATAAAGGATTACCATAATACTACACTTTGAGAAAGTCAATTAGTCGTGATAAAGATAAATTGAACTTCAAGACAAAACTCAATCATTTTGTTAATTAAGCGAAGTCGAACTTTTTTGACGTTGCTGCTTTCAAGTGTGCAATGAATTTTTCGTGTTCTTGTGCTAAAAAGCCAATCTCTTGTAGATGTACACTATACATCTGTACATTGGTATAGAACGCACATTGGTATTACCACTGTACATTGGTTTAGAAGCTTTGCAGTAAATTTCTTCTATTTAAGCAGATATGCAATCTGAAATCCTTGAAAAAGGTTCGCCTTTTACAGATTGCGATTTTTCTTCAAAACAAGTTAACAACACATCTGCACATGTGGGTGAAACACTTTGACTTAACCGTTTCGGTGCACCAAAAAACGGACAAACAATTAAACGTTTGGAAGTTTTCCGCTTTCCATTATTTATTAGTCGGAGAACGGAGAACAGTACAACAAAACTTGAGCATAAAAATATGCTATAAAGTTACAAAAAAAAAAAACTCACCCAAAGCTAAACACGCTGTACTTTTTGATCCACTTTCAGTTGCTAATTAAAGATACTGTTTGTTTGGCGGATCTAGCTGACTAAGTGACAACCAAAGGGAGTGAAGACTGCAGGGACTTCGAACTGTCTCCTATAATATGTGTAATGTCTAGACAAGTCGGCTGTAGAATAAAAATATACCGGCACAGTGCCGACGTAGTGCGTTCTGGTTCAGTTTTTGACTTTTTTTTTTTTTTTCATATTTTGAGCCTTATGCACAAACAGAATGTATCTTCTAAAAGTTATATGTATATTTTTCGGTTCAAATTATGTTATCTACTAACAATCTAAATCAGATTCGATAGAAAACAATTACTTTTTTTTTTCAAATTATTTTTTGAAAATTTCCATTTTAGCATATATTTTCCAACTTTGAGCCTCATGCGCGAACCGAAGGAGTCAACTTAGACTTTTTTTTATTATTTTTCCCAAATTTTGGATACCAAACCACAATTTTTGAGAGGTAATGCGATTTCGAAATAAAAAAAATCGATATTTTCGAAATTTGACATTGTAAGCAATTTTAGCCCAATTTAAGGCTGATGTGCAAACTAATGATCGTATGTAAAAGCTATAAAATATTTTTTTAGATTAAAAATGCACAAAATATTTACAGCTTATGGCAGTTGCATTATAAAAAGTTAAAATTTTTTTTTTCTTTTTTCCTTTTGAAAATTTCCATTTTTAACATATTTTTTCCAACTTTGAGCCTCATGCGCGAACCGAAGACGTCAACTTAGAATTTTTTTCTTATTTTTCCCAAGTTGTAGATACTAAACCACAACTTTTGAGAGGTAATGCGATTTCGAAATAAAAAAATCGATTTTTTCGACTCACCCTAGTAAACATAGCGCGAGAGGGAACAATAGCGTCCTCTGGCGGAAGTGGAATTTTGTTGCCAAACTGCTAACATGGGGTTTCGTCTCCTTCCTTTTACTCCCTGAAACAGAATAATGTTGATGCAGTCAGTAGTTTATGAGTCAAGACGGGTTTTATACGTAAAAAAAGTCACATGTGTCTTATACGTAATAAAGAATATTTTTTAATAAAAAAATAAAAAAAAGTAAACGAAATACATAATAACCTTTGTGCATAAACATAATAGCATCAGTCTTTCTTTCAGGCATCTCCCCAGGAGGGTAGTGCCTCCACCCCCCCCCCCCCCGTCCCATGGAGAAAAACTCAGTTTGCACTATAACATACAAAATATAAATTAATTACAGTAAAAATAATCAAAAAAATAAGAAGTAAATTTTTTCCAAATAAATATTAAAGTCTTAGTGAAAATTTCATACATCATAGGGAGGGGGGGGGGCATGAAAGGTGGCCTTCAATTGCATTCTAGGATATCAATTTTGAAAAAATACCGGGGTTAGGGAGATTTAAACCCCTTCTTTCCCTTGCAGTCATTAAAAATCGCCAACAGTTTGCTTTTTCTTTTTTTTTCGGGGGGGAGGGGGGGTGACTTCCAGGGAGAGTACTGAGCTGCATCCATTTTCATAACATAATGTTATAAAAAATAGTCTACAAATGCA
>JAXGGA010022288.1:0-15228 GCA_038373865.1 Uloborus plumipes | reverse complement strand
TATCTCATTTTCTCTCTGAAAGTAAAAAAAAAAATAATAAATAAATAAAATAAACCTAATTCATTTTTTTAAACTCTTCTTTAAGTTTAAGAACAAATCGGAACAAAAAACAGGTACTCACCAAAAAGTCGATGTCGTCAAAACCGTTGTCCATAAAATTGTTTTTGTAAACGGCCAAGTCGAGGCTCTTCAGCCATTCCTCGATGGTGCTGAAACTCGACGTAAAAGACGACCGCTGAAACTCTGTAAAAGAGTAAAATAGTTTTAAAAATCATGCAAAGACGTCAATTTGACATCACTGAGAGCCTTTCAGATCTGACAGGATCAGTTATTTAGTTTTTAGCACCATCTTTTTGAGTGCCAGAGTTGATACGGCTTACAATATTGTAGTATCGGCGAACTTTTTCAGTTTAAAATGAAACAATGCGAAACAATTGACAAAAATTGACACAGCTAATGATGTATTTCGCGAGCAAAAAGAAAGTACCCAGCTTTAATTCTAAAGTTGCCGTCTACTGCTCCTCTGGTAAGTTGACCTCCGACATTGACAATGTTTCTTTTTTTCGGGAAATAGAATATGGTAACCCATCTTAATTTAAGGCCTATTACTATTCCCTATTACCCCAAAAAAGATAACATTGTCAATGTTGGAGGTGAACTTAAAAGAGGAGCACGATAGCTTCTTTGAGCGAGGGTGGATCGTAGGAGTCGAGTTGGCGGTGTATTGCAAGGTTGCTGTTTTTGCATTTTGCCTAGTATTTATCATTTTGTTTTATGGTATTCTACTAGCTGGTTTTATTAATTGGGTCATTTTATTTCTTTTTTTGTAACAAGTTTCAGAGGACTATTCTGCACTCGAAAACTATCAAGTTTTTTGTATCTAAATCAAAAGACATCTACACAATAATCATTTTACATCAAATTTGAATTTTAAAATTGTTAGATAAAGGAGAGTAAAAATTAGCAGTACTTAGATTTTAAACATGATTGAGAGCATCGTACTGAATTTCCTTGGACCCCTAAAACTCATCTTTAATTATGATCTTGGTCCTCACGTCATGTTTCCCCAAAAGCTTTGCAAGCAACTCAAAGAAATTGTTCTCACCTTTCCTGAGCCGGGACAGCGTCCGGGCGAAGGTCTCCTCCATATCCCGGACAAATCCGGAATCCGTGTTTGTGGACTCTCCGAGGTCGGAAGCTGTTGACCTGTCGTAAGAGGCCGACCGGGACACCTGGCCCCCCGGGTCCGAGCAGGGGCTCTCTCTGCGCCGAGAGGGGCGCGCCCCGTGGGGCAGCGTGTCGTAGGTCGAGGGCAGGGGGCGGGAAGGAGGTCTCAAGTTCAGTTGGAGGTCACACGGACAGGTCACTGGGCAGACGGAACCGCGGCAGAGACCTGAAAGAGGTAGAAACATGGAATCAGAATTTTTTTGAGTACCAATTGTGTATTTTAGCTTTTATCTATATTCTGCTATTATTTTAATAAATAAAGTGTAATGTTCTGTTGTTTGTGCTTGGAAAAGCACACTATAACAAACATCACGTCATACAGGTTTTATTGAAAGAACGTATTCAACATTTTTGTGAGTATTTATTATTCCACTCATTGTTCGTCGTATTAATAAAAATGAAATTTTTGCTTAATTTAATTTAAAAACGAAGTACTGGTAGAACATAAACTAGATTTTTGCAATCAAGTCTTCCCCGAAAACTGTAACCAATAGTTATGCATACTAACGGAAAGACTCATTTCAAGGTATCTTGTTGAATAAAACAGCTTTTCATTTAAAAATACTTATTAATATTTAAAAGTTTTTTAAGAACTTCCCAATTTTTTAACTAATGAATCATCATTATGTCAAGTTGTATATTCTTTCAGAAATTTGGCAACAAGTGCAAAGCTGTCCAACACAATGCAGTGTGGTTACCCAGAGAAGGTTCTTCAATGCATCATTTGGCAGGTGCTCCTAATAGTTCTTGGGACAACGGATATTATTATCAAGTATTCATTAAGTTTAATAAACAACAGCATGTCAAGAAGAGCTGATGCTTACTTAATGACATTTTCTCCTCACTTAAGTCTAAAGTTCATTTACTGCCTGACTTATCTTTGTAATGTGACTCATTCAAGTGAATGTAAGTATTAAAGCTGATCTGCTATGCATAAATAAAGATGGCCATACTGCAAGTAACTAGTATACGTTAGAAATACGTTTAGAACTTTAGTCTAGAAATAGTGCTCCGGTTGCCTAAATGTGCACTGAAATATGTTCCGAACGTTCTCCGCTATAAAAAAGTGCATTAAAATTTGTTCCGAATGTGCTACGCTCAGGATATTTGTTAAACTTGAACTTAGGAACACACTTGAGAACAGATTAGGGGCGTATTTGAGGACGAATTGGGAGCACATTTAGGCACATAAATAAATATCTTTGTGCTTAAAAAATAAAAGCAAAAACACAACGGTGAAAAGCACAACTGAGGAGGAACACTGCAGACACGTGTTTCGACGTTAATTGTCAAGTCCGAACATGTGTCTGAAGTATTCTTGCGCAATTGCGCTTTTCAGCGTTTTTTTTTTTTTTTCATTTAAGCGAACCTGTGAAATCATTGCTTTCTTTTGTACAAATAAAATTTCAACAACTATTTTCATTTACCTGTTAACTCTCTATATGATACAGATATAAATTTTACTTCAATGTTTATTGAAACTAAAATTTTAAACTTAAGACTATGAGTATATAAACTGTGTAGTTTATAATTTCTAATTTCAGTTAAAATGTCAGACAATGTATCGTCACCTGCAAAAGGATCGTCATCGATGACCTCTTCGATGGTGTCCGTGGACACGGACTTGTTCTCCCTGCGCAGAGACACTCGGATGTGGCCCCCGCAGTCGATGGTGGCGAAAAGATCGTCCTCAGTCAGAGTTTCACTGTCACGTGACGTGCACCTGCCCCGGATTTCCTGTGGAAAAATTAAAAATTAATTTTAATTCTTCTGCATTTTAAGAAGTCAACTCTTAAGCAACAAAATTTACAAGTGGGGGAGACGAAAATAAGTTTGATTTGCTCTACTCCACTATTGCCCATCTGAAGTATCATGTTAACCTTTCAGAAGAGTATTTTTTCATTCAGCCCTTTCTATGACATGTTTAGGCCCTATTTGAAAACTATCTTCACTTTTAGAGAGGATTGCTCGTTGTATAATGGGGTGTTTCCTTCAGTCAAAATTGCTACTTTCAGTCACCGATACTGAGAGAATAAGTAAATAATAATAATGCTGATTACAATCACGTGCGACTAGTGTTTCACAACATTTAATTTTCATGAATTTTTTAAAACATTCGACTTTCAAAGCAAAGCTAGGTCTCGTACGATGTCACAAGGGGAGAAACTTTGGTGTAAAGTTAGGCCGATGCATCAGCCATTTTGGATCTCTGGCTCTACAGTCAGTGGCGTACATAGCGCCCCCGCAACCCCCGCGGCGCAAGAGTTTTGAGGGCGTCCGATTCAGAAAAATAGCACTAAAGATTACACGGGAAAATATTTTTTACATTTTAATAGGGGGTGGGGGGCGCACTTACAAATCTTGCTGGGGAGTGCAACTTAGTCTATGTACGCTACTGTCTACAGTAATGAAAAATTCAGATCCAAATTGCCGGTTCGTCTATATAGTGGCCTTACTAAAAAAACTTTTTACTTGTGACTTCAGCAGGGAAAATGAAACAGCGACTGAGCGTCTTTTATAGATTATAATTCTTTCGAAGCAAAATGAGTCAAAACTAAGAAAAAAGTAATTCACCCCATGTGTTTTCGAACCTGTTCTTCCAGAATAAAAAATAATTGAAAAATGGGAAACAACCACATTACAGCTCTGCTGCTTTTTGTTTGGCAACAATAAGAGGAGTGTCTAAGGATCAGTTGCGCATAAGTTAACAAGTGCCTGCTCCAATAGTGGTAAATCCTCTCGGACATCAATATCCAGATGTTCAAGTCAGTCACACCAAAAGAATATCCTTTTTTAAGGGTAGAAAGATTTTTGTGGGCAACTCCAAGTGTCAAGCGTAGCAAACTTCTGCTGAGCACATCCTAGACTGTTTGGGACTTTCCGGAGAGGACATACCCCTCTCTTCTTCCCTTTTTGTTTATAGACTTTCTCAAGGTCAACGGTCTTTTGGTTCGGTATTTTTAGGATTGGATCTTTTCTGACTTCGTCAGACATCTGGAAGATAACCCACAACAACAATAACCACAGATATTTTATATGCAAAACCATGATGGGACAAGTTAGCCCTACACTGTATGATTTTTTGTTCTTTGAAAAAAATATATATGTTTTTCAATGTAATAAGAAAACATGGGAAAATATTTCTGAAAATTTAATTTCGAGGATAGATGGTTATATTTGCTTTAAAGAAACCTAATACTTGCTTTTTATTCTTCAGTTGCCTTATGACTACATTTTGCTGGTTATAAGGAAAAATAGTCCATGTATCCAATTGACAACGTGATGAAATGTAGGATTAAAATATGAATGGCGGAAGAGAGATTTGTGGTCAAGTTAAAATTTGAGTTTTTTCCTCTCTTTTCTACTTCTTTTTTTATTGTTTCAAACGAAGTTTGAAAGGGCAAAATAAAGCAATCTTCTGGTTATTTTATCACCAATGTTCATTTTTCACAATCAAAGTAAAATTTATAACGAAGTCACTGTTTCAAGCAATGCTCGTTCATTGTATAGACGACACTAGTTTTTGAAGGAAAACATTTTTGCTTTCATCCACAAACTCACATCTTTTTCACTTAAAAAAGGTTTTCCTTGTAATTCTGAGACACGCATTATGTAATAATAGGCTGCTTTTGCTCTTCGTTAACTTTTCTTCTCTAGAATTGGAAAACATTCCTGTTAGTATGTTGAATGAAATGAAAGTCACTGCAAAAAGAAAAAAAAAAAAAAACTTGCATAGTGTCCTCTAAAATCCTTCGCTAACCCAATAATTTGTATACGGGAAGAGCTCTATTGATATAACTGAGTTCTAGGTATAGAGAAAAAAAAGTACTACGTAATGAAACTGCTTACAGCGCCATCTGGTACTAAAATTCGGAGTTGGCGTTCTTACCTACGAAGAAATAAGAGATCCTGATTAAAATTCAGTTAAAAAGATTCCTGTAAAGCAACAATTTTACAGTTTATTACTGGAAAATTAGCAATTTTTACAGTTTTTACTTTAAAATTAGCTGTAATATACTGTAAAAACAACGTCTATTTTTTCTAGTGTATAAAAAAAGAATATTAAACATTGCTGTGTATCGCTTCAGTTTTATTAAGAATCAGTCTTTAAAACTAATGAAATTAAATATGGTACATTTTTCTTCGGAGGACTAATTTCGAATTTATTTCGATTAATAATTAACGAAGAGCGACAGGAACAAAAGGATAGTATTCCACGGTGTACTTAATTCTAAATTAAGATTATTTTACGTTAGTGACTGCCCATCAAAAATGCAATTTTTTAGAAAATCAGATCTCCGCCCTCTCGTCACATTGTGTTAAACTTGATCTCGTCAACATCATAATGTTTTTTGTTGTCATATGGTAAAAAAAAAAAAAAAAAAAAAAAAAAAAAAAAAAACACGTGAAGTCACATTTCCTGATACGCCTTCCTCTCCGTTGTCAACATTTCAGGAAACCCTCACTTCCTCAAAACGAGATATCATTTGTGGCCTACAATTTAGAATGAGCTGCTATAGACACTCTACCACGAATAACGCATTTAAGACTTAAACTTGAAATTTACTCCGTGTTCGAACTCCGAGCTCTATTGAATTCTCCAGTACGATATGTGGCTATTCGGTAGATGTGGTCGAATGAACAAGTTCGGGATACGGAAGTCGGTTTGATGGCCTGTTCCATAAAAAATACTGAGAAATGTTGAGTTATGATAGGAGCAACGTGGAAAGTTTTTATCAAAACTCTGTTGGAACCTATGTTTCACAGAAGCTCATGATGTTTCCACTACGCACTGCTTTACACTCCTCAAAAGTGAAATGGCAACACCAAAAAAGAATTCGAGCAGATAACGAAAATTGCAGAAGTGATAGTAATACAAAATACAGGTATACAAAATATTGAAAATCACGCAAAAATAGTTAAAAATTAACACATTTATTCAATATCTAATAGACCACCTCGGGCAGTTGCCTAAATATCATTCCGGCGAGGTACGCTATCAATGAGTTCACTGATAAAGGTTTCTTAAGGCAACCTTAGCCAAGTCCCATCCAGTGCTGGTTTGTGCATCAGTGGTTTGTACTTGTGGTCCTCGGTTTATTTTACTTTCATTGAGATCAAAGAGGAGCTCGATGGGATTCATACTGGAGAAGCTGCTGGCCAAGGATGGATGTGAAATTGGCTTAGGTTGTTCGCCATACGACATTTGATCTGAAATCGTCTTGCTGTAAAAAGTGTTGAGTGCGGCACGAAACAAGGGCAAAACAACAGACTCCCTCAACTTACGCAACGCAGCACTAAGCTGTCGAACTGCCGTTATAATTGTATACCAGGAACGTCCTGTGATTAAACATTATGCGAGAGCAAATCATGTTGGACATCTACCTGGTCTATCGATTAGCATCGAATATCATTCACGGATGAATCTTGTTTCCGTCCATGATAAAATGAAGGCTATTGAAAGATATGGAGACGCCCCAGAGAATGCCGCAAACCAGTTCATTTCGCCGAGCGTCCCACTGGTCCTGTGACGGTCGTCATGATTTGACATGACATAATATTTGATCACTGCATCTCTGGTACACATCGAATGCAGTTTGACAGTTGACAGTTAAGTAAATTCAAATAGTGGAGCCTTATGCTCTGCCCTTATTTCAGGCAGCACCCAATACGGTTTTACGACAAACAATACAAGGCCGCATGTCATATAGTAAGCATTCTGACCCAATTTAACATCCTTCCCTGCCCGGCACCCTTTCCAGACCTAAATCCCATAATGGGGGCCAATGGGATCTGATTAGACTTGTCTGAACCGATGATCACTTTCACAAATCACTGATAATTTGCACACATCAGTGGATGTAACTTGGCTCAGGTTACCTCAAGAAAGCATCCATGAAGTCATTGATAACAAGAATCGCCACATCGAAGCAAGTATACCAAACCGAGGTGGGCACATTAGATACTGAATATATTGGTTCATTGTTGTTTGTGTTTTTATCACTTGCATATTTATTTCGCCATATTGCTCATGCAATTTTCATGTGCCACGCATTCTTTCTTGGAATTGCAGTTCTATTTTTGAGGAATATATGATTAGATGCAACATTTTTTCTTTGTTTTATCTGTTTGTATTTGTGTTAAACGCATTGAATCAAATAAAATGCTAAATGGATAATTTTCTCAGAATTTTGACACACCCTTCATAGTGTAAAAGCAGGAACCATTCTTTCGGTAAGGGGTTTTGAGAGCAATCTGTTAAAGTGAAGTGAAACCGCAAAGAGATGGCGGGTCGCTTGGAAGCGGAAACGGACCACTTCATTTAAAAATAAGCTGGATTAGCGAGAAAGCACGACTTCATTGCGTATGCGTTCTAGCAGATCCAACCTATTTCAAAATGAAGTAGTCCGTTTCCGCTTCCAGTCGACCCGCCATCTCTTCACGGTTTACCTATACTTGAAACCCAGACTTTTTTTTCTGCCCTGCTAAGCTTTCTGCTGCATGCCAGGAGGTTCCATGGATGTCTCAAAGACTTTTTTGAATGTCTAACTGCCTTTTAAAAAAGAAAAAATATTGACCAGATTTTTTCCGACAGCTTTGATTTCCTGCACGTCGATACGAAACTAGGTAAAAACGGTAAAACGTTCGCTTATCTTTTCATCAAGGGCGAATATAAGGGAGGGGCCAATTGCTACTTTACCAATATTAAGGAAAATGCAAGCATGTGCGTTAATGTTCAACAGGGAGCGCAACTGGAGCTTATAATTGCGGAGGAAAAAATGTTTTGAAAGCTGAAGGCTACTTTAGGATATAGTTGGGGAAACTTAGGGGGGAGATGCTTCGGAGGGGCTCTCACGCGAAAATTCTTCGAAACTGAAGTTCTAAAAGAAATATTTAGGCTGCCTTTGGTGATGTGTAAGTTAGCAGGGTTCTTCCGAAAAGAAACCTGAAACTAGTGTCTTAAAAACGTTAATTTAGACCATATTAGTTCATTTAGACCAACTTAGGGAAAAGAACTCCAGAATGGCTGTTTGAAAATTTTGTTATGTTGAAACTTTAAAAACACTATTTCAAGCTATCTTTGGGACGTTTAAGGAGGAAAGAAGGGGTACGGAGGTTCTCCCCGTTAACTTTTTCCGAACTGATGAAGTCCTAAAAACACAATTTTAAACTTCTTTGGTGGCTTCAAAGGAAAATTCGGAAGTTTATTCTCGAATTTTTCTCTAAACTGGAGTCATAAAAACGCGGTTTTACATATCTTTATTGAAGGGATGTTATAAAAAAGGGGTCTCTTCCTAGAAAAATTCCGAAGCTGTCGGGTCAAAAATACAAATCTGAGTCATCTTTGAATTTGAGGGAAGAAGGGAGTTCCGGGTTTCTCTCCCGCATTTTTTTCCAGCTGATGTCTAAAAATTGCAATTTCAAGCAGTCTTTGGCAAAACTAGGGGGCAAGGTTCCGTTACTTTCAGAAGTGAGGGGGCGGTCGCCCCCCTGTACGAGCCGCCTATGACCATGAAGAAGAAAGGGGGACGTAAATATGACGTCAGACTACTGTTGGAGGCTCAAGCGGGAAACATAGAATTCCAACCAGTAAAAGCGCACCAGAAGGAGTATCAGTGAAAAGAAAAAACGGTTATATTGTGAAAAGGAGTAGATACTAAATGGTCATCAACTTTTTAATATGTTCTGTGATGAGTAAAATAATTTCACAGCTTTTTTTCCCAATAAATACATAATTTTCTTTAGAATTTTCATTTTTTGACTTTGACAATTAAGCCCTTCAGGTTGCAAAAAACCTGTACGTGATAGAAAAAAAATGAAGCTTAGGCTATATTTGAATTTAGCAGACTGAGGAATATTAAAACCAGTCAAAACATTCCACGCATCTGTTCGAAAAAAATTTTTTTCAATACCTGTATAATCTGTCTTCTAATAAGTAGGAATTATAAATATAACAATAGTTTAGTTTTGCATCATTGGGCTTGACAATGTTTTGATGTGTTTAAATTTTATAAAAATATTACTGTTGAAAACAATGTTTATTTTCATGTATGAAAAATAAATGATAAAATTCAACATTCTTAAAGAGTAAAATTGCAAAAATATTACATACAGGTATCCGTTTTTTCAATGCATGCAAAGTTTTGTGGCTCTGATCGCAAAGCAGCAGACACAAGAAAGGCTGTTTTAACATCAGAAGCTCAAAACATTGTCTGCATTGAAAAAGGTGTATGCCATATTTTTGCAGCTTTGTGTTTTGTTCTAATAGTTTATTTTTTCCAACGAAAATGTTTGATAGAAGTTTAATATTTGAAGTATGTAAACAAATTTTTCATACGTCAACTAACGTAAGTTCAAATTTGTCCTGCGGTGATACAGCATAGGACATGTACTCGATGCAAACTATGTAGAAAAAAAATTTGAAAAAAAAAAAAAAAACGCGTTCACTTATGCGTTAGTACATTCACTTCACAAGGCCGGGGGGGGATAATTGCCCTCCCTTCTGAATGACGAGCCTGCAAGCGACCCTCCACTAGTGGGCTGTTTTGTGAGTAGCCCTTTCCTTAAAAAAACTGTACGTCCCCAGTCGAACGTTTATCACTTTAAATCAACAAATAACACTTTTTTATCCATACTAAATTTCACTATTTTCATCTCGTATAAAGCAGTGTGATACCTTTTCTTTGACTTCATCAGTTTAAAATAAATAATGCTTAATAAGCTTTTTTTTGTCCGTAGATTTGCATCACATATACATCATTAAAAAATAGCTACTTTTCATAACAAGCAGGTTTGTGTTTCATTGAACTTCCTAATAAGATGAATCAACTCAACAAAAGGTAAATCAACAAAAATAACTTTATTTTTTCCATGCAAGCATTCGCATAACATAGGCAATAAAAACATGGAAGACATAAATAAACATGCAAAACAAGCAGAACAAAATCATATAATCTAATCAAGCGATAAAAAAAGGAGAACTAATGAATCAATAAAAATACAAAATAAATACAAAACATGCAGTTGAATGTACAAAAGATGAGTTTGAAAGCACAAATTTGGTGATAAAATATAATGATGCGTAATAATGTATAAATATATCTGTACATTTGTATATATATATATGTACATTATGCATACTTCTTTAACATTTCCAAAAATATTTAATTTAAAAAAACATTCAAATTGTCTGTATACAGTACAGCTAAAGACATGCATAAATTAGCATTATATTCACCGGAATTTCCATTTTCCCCCATTGGATACAAAACTTGTGAGGGCATTAAAGAATTACAAAAAAAAGTGGCGTTTAGAAATTTTATCAGCACCATATTGTGATACAGCACATGACGACTACAAACAAATTTTTAATATAATCGTAGAATAATACGAAATTTAATTAACGATACGATTCAAAACATATGCTTGTTTATC
The DNA here is from genome assembly GCA_038373865.1 of Uloborus plumipes. Classification (NCBI taxonomy): domain Eukaryota; kingdom Metazoa; phylum Arthropoda; class Arachnida; order Araneae; family Uloboridae; genus Uloborus; species Uloborus plumipes. The sequence continues at coordinate 4,566 of JAXGGA010022288.1, read as the reverse complement.
AGTGAAATATTGCATAATGTTAATCATTTAGCCATAATGACTCTATTATGTTGCACAGACTAACAATACCTATAACTATTTAAGGGGATTGAAAACAGAACATACTACTTTACTTATTTATGTGTTGAATACAGCAACATAGACATTATGAATTTTATTTCTCAAAAAAAAAAAAAAAAAAAAAAACCGCGGATATCAATTGAAGGGCCGGGGATGGAGGGGGGGGGGGAGATGAAAGTGACCAAAAAGCGATTTTGAGAAAAACGAAGAACAAAGTTTGATTTCTCGTAATTCCTTGTGCAGTTAATAGAGTGTTCATGCACATTTCAAACGATTCTTATCTCCCCCCCTTCTCCTTGTTGATCTACTAGATGATATTACTCCTTCATAGCCCCTAGATAGAGCAAATATATCAACATTGACGAAAAAGTGACTTCCATCTTCAATTCGAAACTCAGAGAAATTCGTTACATTTAAAATGCCTCGGCATTGCTGCCTTGAGCGAGAATTTAAACTTCGTTAGAACCATTCACTCAATCATCAAAAAAAAAGAGAGAGAGAGAGAAAGAAAATTTCGCATAGCACTTCACTGTCAAAATTTTGTGTGATAGTGTGCAAAACTTTTATTTTTACAGCTTTGACAAAGATACGTGATACTTTCTGTAACAAGAGCACTACTTCTTTAATGTGTGTATTTGGAGACGAAATCATGCAGATTACAGAGGATTTCATTTAAAAGCAAATACGCATACTTCACAAAAACTTAATGAATAAGTAAAAATCAAGTAAAGCACTAACATGCACGCGCAGCGAAAACATCAAAAGACTTTTATTTATGCGACTCAGAGCAAGACAGTTTTCGAAGGTTAATATACATTTGATGTTTATATCTGCATTACATACGTATCATTAAAAAAAAAAATTAATTTTAGAAGAACGAAAAATAGTTTGGTCATGCACAGAAATTCATTAAGTAAAACAAAATGCAGACTCAGGCATTTACAGCAAAACTACAGCAAAGTTATGCATATAACGTAACCTCTTCACGTTTTACTCTGAAATAATTTAACTTTTTATAGCGAAATTACCGCTATAACAAAATTTTTACTTCCCTTCGGCTTTGACATAAACAGGAGTTACTGTTTAAAAAAACAACTCAAAAATAAATTTAAAGAGACATCACTTGTAATGAGTAATCCTATACATGAAAACGTAAAACGGAATTAATAGAAACGCAACAAATTGGGAGGGGCATTATGTACTTATAATGGCAATGTTACTGTACTTTTGATTGCCTTTTTTTTTCTGTGTGATGTTGCGGCGGGGGCTATTGGATGGGGCTCATATTATTTTAAAGCTCCCTACTCACCGTAAGTGGCGTATACAGGAACATTTCCTGGTAAGGGACAGTTATTTCGTGAGGTTATGTTTCAAAACTGAAGGTTCAAAAATACATTTTTGGTTATATTAGACGATTTTAAGATATGATTCGGAATCTTTTCTCGGAAATTTTCTGACATAGAGGCTCTAAAAGCACAATTTTAAATTGTTTGGTGATCTATCTAGGGGTACAATTTGGACGCTCTTCCTGTTAAAGTAGATTTTGAATCTTTTCTGGGAAGTGCTGGACAAGGAGGTGCGGAGATTTCTTACTAGAAAAACTTTAAAACTGAAGCCCCAAAACACAATTTAGGCAATGGTTGGCTAAGTTAGGAGAGCAGGAGATGGTTAGTGACTCGCCTTCAAAAATATTATGAATTTGAAGTCTTAGAGGGGGAGGGAGTTCTTTGATGAATTTAGCAACGGAATTGGGCTTGAGAGCTCTATCCAAGAAAAATTCTAAAACTAAAAGGCCAAAAAAAAACAAAAAAAAACTCAGAGTTTAAGGCTGTTCTTGGTCTTGTCAAGGTGGTTCGTCTTCATGCTCCTGGGGGCGGGGTGGGGGGAGGGAGGGGGCTTTTGAGCTTATTAGTACCTCGCTTGGATGCGTCACTGTTACTCACTAGAAAATGAATGCTTGAGATCAGTTATTTGTAAATCTTTGGTAATGAAAGAGAATACATGAAAAGTGTTTCGAAGAAACTGAGATTCATGCACTATACAAAGAAATATTTTAACGAATCGCGAAAATTTGGATGTTTTTATACAAGGCATGTGAGAGTTTAGATCAATTGAACACTTTTACTGTAAAAGTATGTATCGCCATTTTTTTCGCAAATACATTTCTCTTTTCTTTCCCCCACAGATATGGTGATAGTTAGGTAGTCCAACAATTTGAGATAGCTAGAGTGTTTAAAATGGTCTCTCAAATGGTTAGAAAAAAAAAAAAAAAAAAACAGAAAAATTACTGTAACTCATGTCCTTCTGTGGCGACTATGTGATTTTTTTTTCTTTTTCATCTACGCGCTTTAATTGCTATACTGGGTAGATATTTTTTTTAAGACCCTGCAGTATACTATACAGTACTTGGATATACTAGCAAGTAACTATACTGCTGTGCTAATCACCAAAGTCGTATCTGCACTTTTTAACAAAATTGGGTTATCGCCACCAGATGGCTCTTAATGGCGTATTTTATCCAAAATACAAAATTATATGGTCATTTGAGAACGGGAAATATGTTTTAAAAAATTCTTAAAAAGTTTAATCTGAATCAAATACATGGTGGTGCAAAACATTAAAGAGTTATATCTCAGTTTGAGCTCGACTGCAGATACCACTTTTGCGCTTAGCACGGCAGTATACCTTTTGAGATGATAAAACATATTCAACGATTGCAAAAATAGGTCAACATATCGTCGGCACCATGCTAAACTAACGAATGTGAAAAATCGCGTTTTTCAAGTTCAAATTTTACAAATAGTTATTATTAAAATGATACCTTCGAACGTTAGTTTTACACTTAAAGGTATCTATAAAAGTTTAAAAATTAAAAATAACCGAACACGTCAGGTGGAAATGAGTTATATGCAGTGTTTTGGCTATCCTGAAAAGTGCCAATTTTCCCATTCGTTAGTTTAGCATGGTGTCGACTGTCGACGATATACTAAAAAAAGAATTAAAACAATTATAAAGTTTAAGAATGATATGAATGTTTATGAGGATAATTAATTGTGCTAAAAGTTATCGGAACATTCTTGAAATTTTAATGCAAGTATCAGACGCAATCAAGATGAAGCAAAACTTTAAAGCCGTGAACCATCCACGCTTCAGTTTATTGAATATGATAAAACCTCATCCGCTCAGTCTAGTGTAACTCTGTTAAGTATGGCAGTGACATTAACAATGTTTAACTCGTTTTTTTTTTTTTTTTTTTTTTTTTTTGAGTAATTCAGACAAGCGATTGTCCCTAAAATCCGCCCCAAAACGCTTCTCTTTTTCACTGAATCCTCCGAAAAGAGGAGCATTGTCAAAATCACAGACCAACGGATTATCTCATGCACACGATTTTATTGGCTGTCATCTTGCTTCCAAACAGTGTGACGTACGACATAATTAAACTATGTTGCTTAAAGTCACGGGAAGCTCCAAAAAATTATGAATTTCTGAATATTTCTGAGGAATACAGAAAAAAATTCTTGTATTCAATGGATCATGTTAGATCCAAAACATTGTTAAAATTAGTTGTACACCTTTCAAATAAATAGTCTTCCCAAAACTAGAGAAGTACTTTGAACTTACAAATAAAGCTTAGCGGTTGATTCTAAAACTGTAGACCCTTTAAGGGGGGGGGGAGCTGTAAAAATGGTTCGTTAATAAAATTATTTTGCTTAGTATTCAAGATAAACGATTAAGTTCTAAATCGGTTTCAAAGAAAATTATTCAGCTATTTTACATTACTTTCAAAACATTGGCCGTTCAAAAATATCCGAGAGTCATTTCATAAAAAAATTTCAAATTTTTTGATAGTCGACACATCAAGTTCATAAAACCATGTCATAATAATTGGTCTGTAAATGTCATAATTATTTGACCTAAAAAAAAAAAAATCCGCAAAACACAGAAATATCGATATTAGTCATATACCTATACAACACTAAATACGTTAGACAAGCAACATCAAACAACATTTAAATTGAATCAAAACATAAAAGGAAAAAGAACAAATATCTTTGGAAAAAGTAGGCTATATGAAAGAATTTATAGCTTTTTTCGAATCAAGCTCAAACTGAAGTTAATAATCAGTAAAAAAAAAAAGACACATTGAAAAGTTCATAATGGTCCAATGAAAAATCACCGGAAATCTTATTTCCTTCGTTCAGTAACTCAACCAGGCGATAGGCCTCCTCCCTCTAGGTTTTAAGCCATATTACCAACTGAAAAATAATATACGGGTATGAGAACTTAAAGACTTATGAACCAGCCTTAAACACTCGAACCCCTCCCCCTTCCCGCCCACGAAAAAACTTTTTGAGCAACTGACCTTGTTTACATACTTTGATAACTCAGTGGATAGAAATTATAGCTACATAGTATTTAACACCGAAAGTTTCCAGTCATAACTTCAATTGAAGGAGATAACTTGGAAAAATCAAGCTACTCGAGATATGAAGAGTCACAGTTTTA
>JAXGGA010022287.1:0-15228 GCA_038373865.1 Uloborus plumipes | reverse complement strand
CAATTTTCAAGGCTTAACTCTGTACGCAAATTTAAATCACTATGTAACTTCCGGGACGAAAAAGCAGTTTGTCTGGAAAACGGACCTAGTGTTTCAGTTTTGCATATAGAGTTAACCTTGAAAATTGACTAAATTTGAGTAATTAATATCTCCTGTTCTGATTAACGGAGAGAAACGTGCCAAAACTTTTCTCTTTCAGGAAAAAAAACCTTTCCAGCGATGTATAATGTTTGGGGGTGGTGGAAAATTCCCCCTCTCAATTAGGGGGAATACACCAAAGATGAGACTAATTAATCAATTCAAAAATAACTAATTTTGAAATTTAGAATTTTGCATTCAAGGTGCAGATAGAGGGGATATGTTGGAATTTTGTGCCAAGTTTCAGGTCTGTAGATGCTGTGGGGGCTTCTAGTCATCGGTTACAAACAAACAGAGCCCATCATCTTAATATATATAGGTAAACTAAACTATTTTGGGGGGCTTGTAGAATGTGGTCCGTTCTAAGTGTTTCTTATTTACTTTTCTATATCAATAAAAATGAGTGAATGCTTGTATGTTTGTTTGCATACTTGTTCTCTATACAAATCCACAGTTTGCGTCAGATTTTCATCAAACTTGACACAGAGGTTCCTTGATGCTCTAGAATTCTCATAGGCGGGGACTTGAAATTTTAAAATATCTAAAAAGCTCAAATTCAAGTTTTTTGTCAAAAAATGACCCTTTTATAGGAATCTAGCCTATTATTAGGCCTATTTTTTTAATCGACACGAGCCTTTAGGTTGCAAATTGATAAAATTTATGGTAAATATTAGCATTTTCCAACAAAGATTAAAATTAAAACAATGAATTTTCATTTCAAGGCTCACCTATTTCATTTTAGCATGAAATAAGTCAAAAACAATTATAATGTTTCAAATTTGGCGTAAATGTTTTAAATTTGGCGGGTGAATTTGATGCAACTTTTGCACTCTCATGCGGATAGATTTCATGTTTGCTAATTATGCAAATACATTTTTTGTCTTATATTTATCACGCTTGGCACAGAGGTTCCTTGATGCACTAGAATTCGCATAGAGAGGATTTTAATATTGGTTTTTGAAAAATAAGCCTAAAGATAAACCTTTAAGACAAGAAATAAACTACCTTCAAATTTTTAATCATAAAACTGTTTTTTTTTTCTTTTCAACTGATAGAGATAAACCTTTAAAGCGAGAAAGTAATTTATTTCTGATTTATCGACCTTTCTACCTCGAGGCTCGGAAACAACGAATAAGAAAAACATAAATTTTTGAATGGTAAGTATATTTAGCTACCACTCTGCAAAAATGCCTCCGAAGAAACGGAAAGCAATAGGTTAAAGTTGTATTAATACGCATCCGGGCGACACCGGGTATAAAGCTAGTCTTCTAAAATTTTTGGGCCTTCTTCAGAGTCTGAATGAATAATACAGTCAACGCTCGATATAACAACCATCTCTGTCCTGCAGAAAACTGTCTTTATAACGAGTAGTCGCTATAAGAGGTAGAATATAGAGTATATTGGGATACAGTTGGGGGTTTTCTCACTGGTCATTATATTAGGATGGTCTTTATAACGTGTGGTCGTTATAATGAGCGTCGACTGTACTTCAAAAAATCTTGTGTGAATGACATGAAATATGTGCTAATTTTAAATGTATGTCATTAATAAAGACTCACAGCAACATGTGTCTTTATCAGTGTTATTTTCCCAACTAACCCGAAATTTGTGTACGCAAAAAAACTAAAAGCTGATGTAGTTTAACTTTGCTATTAGTGATAGAAACAAACAATAATTGCTTAAAATTTGGCTATCGCACCAAATTCCCAGTTACTAAAATATCCTTGAAATTACTAATAATGGGAAATCAGTGCACCAAAGGCAAGAAAAAAAGGACGTGTATTTGTACATGCTTTTAGTGTTTATACATTAACATAAGCTTTGATTTAGCCTGTCAACAGTTAATAATATTTAAACAAAACATAAATGAAAAAGGAGCCTAGTTCGGTCAAAATGAGGTTTTGGGGTAGTCAGTGTTACCGGCAAAAGAGTTCAAATCTAACAGGTAACAAGTTCATAGCAGTTCGTCATAGCTGTTGGAAAGCAATATTCCTCAATTCATTTAGCAACAAATTTTTACTTTCTTTGATGTCAGATTTTAAGCTTGGCAAGTTACTTTATAACTGAAGTAGTCAACTGTTTTAAGCATGGTTTGTTCAATATTACAACTTGCCACAAGTTTGAAATCCAACTTGCTCTTAATTTGAGGCTTTATTCGAATTGATTTTTTTCAAAAAAATATAGCCAATCAGAGTACAAAACAAAAGTATCTGAAAAAAGTAGCATATTTGTATTTTAAAAATAAAGGTAAGAGGAAAAAAAATAATGTGAAAAATACAAAAATCTCATGTTTTTGGCAGTACACATGCTGTACCATAAATCTTTTTTTTTTTAGAGGACGGGGTTGAGATTTTCACTCAAACCCTTTGGAGCCAGGGATTTTTTCAAGGTTTCATATGTCTGGTACGACAGTTTATACCTTCTCTTTTCAATGGAAAAGAAATCTGGTTCAACTGTCGTACTACCTAGGTTGAAAGAAAAATTTCTACATAAACAGCCCGGATCCAAAAGGTTAAAGAAAATGTGTCAATGATCCTCCGTGTTTTGCTAATGATGATTGGGGAACATTGTAGTCACAAAATCCTACAAGATACTATTCTCAGTGCCGTCAATGTTGAATTTAGAGAGCGTTTCCATAAAGATAATTTTGTTATAGAAAACAGACACCAAGCACAGCGGAGTTAACAAATTCTTGCTGATTATTGTTGGACATTAAAAAGGGGTATTTCTGACATCAAATACAACAAAAAATGCACAACCTTTAAGAGTACTAATTTTCTTATTATTACTCATGCATGTGAATCTGTACATTTCTATCATATTTCATTTCTGTGTCGCAAAAAATCTGTTGGGGGTAGAGCAAAACCGTTTCCATATTCGAATTCATCATAACATTTTCCTCCAAGATGTGTTTTTCACCAGGTATGTATTTATTTCTTCATTGTGCATTAGTGTTATGTGTCCAAAAATGTTGCAATCTAGAAAAAGATTATTATTATTTTTTTTTTTTTTTTTTTCAACTAAATTCAAAGACCCAATTCAGCTGATGTTGATGTATGTTTCTGATATGTGATTTTATAGATTTGACAACACAAATGAAAGTCACCTTCATGTTCTGATTATCTGGTCAATTATTGGAGCTTGGCTTGGCACTATTCCTATTCCATTGGACTGGGATCGCCCGTGGCAAGAGTGGCCAATTACATGTTGTATTGGGGCAGCTGTTGGATCATCGGCAGCTCATTTTTTCATTGGGAGCAAGGTTCTTCTGAATTTTTTCAGAGAAAAGAAAAAAGTTTTTTTAAAGTCAGTGTAAATTATTTGTATACCCATTTTTCTTTGTAAATAAATATTTTTTATGTTTGTTTCATTAACGCCTGCTGTAATACTTTTAACTATTTTGCTTGAAGACATGGTAGACTAATTAGCTATCCCCAACGGGGCCAATGACCAAATGGGCCGACTTAAATAATTTTTAGTCTAACTTTCCTGAGAAAAATATTCAAGTTCCTGCCTTCAGATCATTACCTTAGAAGGAGACGATGTTTCAACAGTAACTTTTATATTCAAGTTGCAATTGTAAATGAAGTAAGAAAGGCAGAAAAATCTTCAGAATTAAGCAAAGACAGATCCAACTTCTTGTTTTGGAGGGAATGAATATCATTTGTTGGCATATGTGGGGGTTAAGGCAGGTTTTATCGAAATATAAGTCTCCTAAATGTAGTTTTAGCCTATGTTCGGTCATTTAAAGGGGCGGGGAGGGGAGCATGAACTGCATGACACCACTTCACACTCCAGGGTCCCTCATACCTACCACAATGCATGACACCACGGCCTTCTGAATCAAGGTCTGGTATTGATGCTGATCGGCTATCTTTATTGAGTCCATTACAATATTCATGGTGAAATAAAAAGTAAGGCCAGATCCACGGCGATCCAAGGAAAGCTTCCTGTTAGTTTGGTCGGCTGGTCTCCTCCCTTCATATAACTATTAAACTTTCCTTGGTACTCCAAAGTAGAGTTGTGCCACCATTTCCCTTGTTTCCAACAAAGCTGACATGGACTCTCATCATCCCCAGGTAAGGATAATAAGAATGCGAATCTCATAGAAAAAAATAGACTAAACTAATCTGAACTCGAAAAGTTTGCCATTGCAACCTTAAACGTCGACTTCTCATGTATTGCAGCAAATCTGAGAGGACAACATCCTGGATTCAAGCCCCAAATTATGATAAGACTGTTCAGTGTTTAATTTATTTACTAAGCTAGTTATAACAGATTCAACTTAATATGGTAAGTTGGCAAAATATTTCTTTGGTCTGCGGCAGCTATCGACACTTTCATACCCGAGTCACAAAATCAAAAGCAAGTATGAACTTCAATGAACTAAGTACATGAAGCAGCTCTGAGATGCATTTATTTTTGATAATCTTCATTGTCTTTAGAACATCGTCAAAAATTCCCTACACTAATCAAATAATGCTTACATTCATTAACTGCTGATATTAATCAGAAATTACATTCAAAGCCAAAGGTTTGCTCAGGAACTACTGCAAATTTCAAAATATTCTATTTGCTTTAAATTGTTTTCAGGTGGAAAGAACTCCCGAATTTCTCATCTCTTCGTCATCACGTTTTTATTGCCTCTATTTCGGAAACTTTCCGGGGGGAACCTCAAAATCCTCTTACTTCCGCTGGCGTCACCAAACAAGGCTGAAAGTATATTTTGAGGCCTGCTGTTTTGAAACATTTTCTAAAAAAGGCAATGGATAGTGTACGTACTTAACGGAAGGCTGCTTTAACGTACACACGCCATTACCGTTACTTCATATTTTAAAATTTCGTTTTTATAATTTCAACAGGGTGGCGACAGAACCTGCCAATGACGTAGGAACTTTGTAAAAACAGGAGGGGGAGGGGGCGGTGTGGCGCAATGCCAGATATTGGCACTTTCTTGGGGGGGGGGGGGGGAGACACTTTTTCACTCTTTACGCACAAGCTCAACTATAAAGTAATTAATTTTCGAATTGACATTTTTTGTGAATAAAAGTAAATTGAAAAGCATTACTAATATCTCTTTCGTCAGAAAGACGACAAGTTTAAGTACACTTTTACATTTTTAACTCAAACTTAGTTTTAGATGTAATATTTGCTCAAAAATAAGAAGTCTCAAACTTCTCTCCCGAAAAAATGGTTCATACCCCATTTCGCCTTCAAAACTTCCCATTGATATGTCACTATGAATGGACCGATAAGGTGCTTAACAATGAACAATAGATATCCGGAGTGCTGAGTTGACAGTTGATGTCTTCGCCTTTTACTGAGAGGGGGTTAAGGATTTTTCTAGGGATATTTCTTCTACCGTAGTTATGTAAAACTAATTCTCTGGCTAGCGATCTAGCCAAACTTTAATCTAAGGGTAACTCCGTATCAAATGAAGCAAAAAAAAAAAAAAATACGGCCAGATTTTCACGAAATTTGCACTTTTTGACATCTTAAATGTATACATTATTTTTTAAAATTCTAACATTTATAATTGTTGGATATTTATTCTTTGAATTTCGTTGAAAAGCCTTTTTTTAACCTTACCGGCAGACTTGAAATCATTTTACTAAAGTTCTGTGGAAGCGACCGACTTTTTAAATAACTCATTTCAAAGATAATAAGATGCAATTTTTTATGCAATTTGAATACTTTATGAAAATGTTTCTTTTTAAGCTGTAATTTAAAATTTTTGAAATAATGACATTTCAGAATTTTGTAAAAATATATAGGATTCAAAATATATTTTAATGAATATATTTGAAAGTTATCTGAGTTGGACCATGTAGAGACTAGTAATTAGCAAAAATTGAAAAATAGGGTCCTAAATTGCAAAATAGGTTCCTACATTACTTAGTGTAAATGCTGATCCCTTCATGGAGAAGACGTGTTCGATGTATTCAGTAAGATGTATTTAAAATCTTATAAGTACAGTACAAAACCGGGGTTTTATTCGGTAGTAATCTACATCCTTAAGTTAATAAAACCCTTAAACAAGACTAAAATTACCAGAAATTTGCATTTTTGCACAAATAATCGCGAAATGTTCCCTATTAATTTCGAAATCATTTAGGACAAAAACTTTTAACGTCATTTTATGGTCAGCAATAGTAAGTGTACTTATTGTACACTAATAGTTTTCCCCCTCTGTTTGAATTGATAAACTGAAAACTGTCCATGTTGATAATACGAACGCTGGACGCCGAATGAAAAAAAACCCACGTGGGTAAGTGCAGTGCGTACGCGTAGGGAGAAAGAGAACCGGTTGGGGGAAGTTTTCGGGAAAAAATATCCCCGAAACTATCCCTAGGTTGACCACCCGATGGTTTGATTGACACCTGACCCAGCCCACTGGGAGGGACAGACTCATCACACAGTTTCGAAGGCGAAATGGGGTAGACACCGATCTGGTTATTATGTTCCATTCAATTCCTCATAGATAGCATACTAGGTGACCCGTGCGGAATTCCGCAAAAAAAAAAAAAAAAAAAAAAAAAACTCTAAACTTAAAATTTAATACGACAATTTTTATTGGCTTCATTTGCACAACATCGCCATCTACTGCCGTCGTTCTGACAACTTTTCAAAGATATCAAAGACACGTTCACTTTTACAACTACTACAAAAGTGATACCCTATATTAAAATCAAATACCCAAGGCTACTACTAAACTAAATACTAACGTTATCGCGAAACTACCATAGTATTTTGAAACAATAAAAGTTACAATTAAGGTTTACCGAGCTAAGCCTTGGCTTGAAATGTCGCATTTAAAATTGATTTGAACAACAATGTAACGATTTTAACGTTTGAGCAAAAAATTTAACTTTTTCAAACTTCAATCGCTTATAAGTCGCTTAAACGTGGATTTTCGAGATTCTCGTTACGCGGCGCTAGCGGAGAATCGTTCTAAAGAACGCATTTTTTTTAATCTTTCGAATGAAATCAAAATGGAGACGATACGACAATTATTTCGCTAGATAGAGTCAATTTTGTGCCCAAAAATTGAAGCTCGAATAAAAAACGATCCGACACTTTTTAGAGGGTGGGTCTAATTTTCGTCAATAGCCCGCGGGATAAGCTTCAAAATCATAAATTTTCTTGCAATTCGATAAAGAAATGAGCGAGTTTCGACCGGGTATAGGATTCGGCTTAGAGAAATAATATATGGAGATAATCCAGCTTTGTCCGCCAAGGGTCTGAAGCACAGTGATTCAGCGACCAGAGCGCTGAGCTAGCATTGGCAAGGTCCGTGGTTCTGGCTTCGGGTCAGTGATTTTTTTTTTCAAAGTTTTTCTTTTTTAACTTAGGGTTGTTTTATTTTCAATATGTCGAAGTTTAAAACTTAAAAATTACAAAAGTAATTTAGCTCCCTGAAAAAAGACATGTTTAATAGTGGATATTTCATTTTAAGTATTTTGTTCTTTTGATTTTCAATTATGAGTAAACTTCCATTAATTTTCACTGGGTAAAACATTTTTTAAAAAATACCCTTTATGAGGAATATACATTTTCTATTATAAATGTTTCCAAATATGCCTGCTTGTTATAATTTTTTTTTTTTTTTTTTATTTTCCATGCTTAAAAAATAATGTAATACATTACGTAAACTAACTATTATTGTTACACATCAATGAATTTAAAATAATTATGTGCCTAAAAGTGTGAAATAAAAATATTTTTCCTCTTCACAGCATTTTATTTATTTATTTATTTTTTTATTTTTTGTTATCATGAGTAAACATAAGTACAAATCCTCAGAAAATCCATGCTGACTGAAATTATGTGCAAAATATCCAGGTTTTTTCCAACACTGCCTTTCGCATTACATTTTTGGTGGAAAACCCTGACATTTGCAGACTTTAAGGGAAAAAAAATTCTGTACAATACAACTAGCTTAACTATATGCAAAAATATTGCAAAACTTTCATCATTTTTCTTTTTTTTTTCCTTAGTACATTTAACTTTTGTATTCACATAGACAGGAGCTTTTCTTTTAGTGCATTAATTTCTGACCAATCAAATTATTTAAATAATTTTACTCTGATTATTTAGATTCTACGCTTGCAACTTTGCGGGTCATAAATGCCCTAAAAGAGGGCGCTAGACAACTGTCAACTTTTAAAACAAACTAGCTGCGTAGCCCGGCGTTGCACGGGCTGTAATGTAGTGAAGGCAGTTTGAGAAAAGTACTTGCCACCAAGGCGGCTCGCCTTTAAAGAAATGAGGAAAGTTTAAACAGTTTACTCGCCGTCAAGGCGGCTCGCCTTTACAGTAGCGAGGAAAGTTTCAATTCACTACTCGCCGCCAAGGCGGTCGCCTTTAAAGTACCAAGGAAAAGTTTAATAAACTACTCCCCGCTAAAGCGGCTCGCTAAAAAGCTTTCCTGCATCAAAGAATCAATCGAATTATTTGCACATGCTTCCTCAAAAATAAAGACGATGTCAAGTAGCGCATACTTAGCACTCTCCCTAAATCTATATCTATAAAAATGAGTGTATGTATACTTGTTCTCTATACAAATCCACAGTTTACGTCAGATTTTCATCAAACTTGACACAGAGGTTCCTTGATGCCCTAGAGTTCTCATAGGCGGGGTCTTGAAATTTTAAAAAATTTAAAAAGCTCAAATTTAAATTTTTGTCAAAAAATGACCCTTTTACAGGAATCTAGCCTATTTATATTGTAATCGAGATAGGCCTTTTAGCATTCAAATTGATGAAATTTAAGATTTTTAAATATGAGTATTTTCCAACAATGATTACGATTAAAGTAATGAATTTTCAATTTAAGGCTCACATATTTCCTTTTAGCATTGAAATAAGTAAAAAACAATCATAATTCATGTGGACTTTATAAAAATAACCACGGATTTGAATTTCAAATTTGCAATGAGACGACAGTTGCGTCTGTAATGGAGATAAGCCTTCAGAACGAGAAATAGATTTATTTCTGAGTTATAATAATTTTTACTTTGTAGGTGGGAACAATTAATAGAGAAAAGTTAATATTTTAAATTTGGCGGGTGAAATTGATGCAATTTTTTCACTTCCATGTGCATATATTTCATGCCAGTGGACGGGGCAAAGCACAGACAACATTTATCTTTAACTTTCACCTTTTAATAAGACTATTTTTCTGTAAACGTTTAACTTTCTGTAATATTTTAGTTTTTTTCAAAGTTTGTACCTAAGAGACAGATTGATGCAAATTATTTTATACCCATATGAATAGAACTCTTTCAAACTTTTTTTTACCTGAATGCTATGTTGTATTAATAAGCACCCGGGCAACGCCGGGTATTAAGCTAGTTACAAATAAAATTCCTTTCCAAAAACAATTATTTCCAAACCGCTTTCTTCCGGTAAAATTAATTGCAAAATTCTAAACGAAAAAGTTCTTTTAATATTTGGATCGAAGCCAGAAAAAGTCCCTTCTAAAAACAGCAATTGCAATTTTATTTAAAAACACATTTTCAAAATGGTACCTGAGAAAAAATATGTCATTAATAATTAGAATAAAAACAATTGTTAGAACTTTGTTATAACACGTATTCAAAATGACCATGAAAAAAATAACACTCTTTCATTTTAAAAAGTTCAACTTAATTAACGTTTTAATTCAAAATCGCAACGGAAAGAAATAAATATCTTGGAATTTTAAATAGTTCAATAATTCAATTAACGTTTTAATTCAAAATGGCAACGGTAAGAAAAAATGTCTTGGAAGTTTAATCATTAATTAGGCTTAATCGCTTTAAATTTAACTACTTATTAATTAAACATTCGCTTTAAATTTGACTACTTATGGATCGCAGCCAGAAAAAGTCCCTTCTAAAAACAGCAATTGCAATTTTATTTAAAAACACATTTTCAAAATGGTACCTGAGAAAAAATATGTCATTAATAATTAGAATAAAAACAATTGTTAGAACTTTGTTATAACACGTATTTAAAATGACAATGGAAAAAAATAACACTCTTTCATTTTAAAAAGTTCAATTTAATTAACGTTTTAATTTAGGGCCGAATTCAAGTGAAACACCATTGCAGTGCATGATTTTCAAACTCACTTGCAAATGAAAGACCATGAAAAACTGTGCAGAAACATACCAATAACACCTCCATTAAGCCAGTTTAAACATATTTAAAACGAGTTTTAAAAGCGATTAGGCCACGCCTCCCGGAAAACGAAAGTAGCCGCTCCATGAGTTTGTGACGTCACAGAATACTACTTTTCTCCCTGCGTTCCTTCTGCTAGCGTTTGCTCTGCTGTACAGTGCGGAACTTCGGAATCAATGTATTCCAAATGTACTAGTTTTAAAGCACAGGTTTTACATACTGCCAAGTTATTAAGCCTTTACAAGTCGCAAGGGTTCACAGTTTATTTATTTATTTTTTTAAATTTTATGTTTTTTTAGCTATAAAAGAATACTCATATGAAGAACATTTAGCTGGTAAAAACGTAGGCTTAGATTCTTTGACACACACATGTCAGTCATGTTAACTGGGGGGGGGGGGGGGGAAGAAGAATACAATTTTTGTTATTCAACGACAAATATTGATAGCGAATACATTTTTTCGAGTTGTAAGAACTTGATTTTTGCATAGCGCGTGTTTTTACAAGAATATCAAAATGTGTTTCAAAATACAATGCAATTCGGATGTTCTTGAGGATTGTTTGTGATTTCTTTCATCAGAAATTTATTTAGAATTTGTTTTATTTAAAGCACATTTTAATTTGGATGATGACTTTTTAAAATGTTATTTATAAATTTAAACTTCTATTTATGGATTAACATTTTTTATTTGTTACTCTGTAGAAAATAATCTGAATAAATGAACAAATAATAAAAAAATCTACGTTTTAGCAATTCATCAAAAATTTTTTTTTTTTGAGCAATCGCGATTGCTATTTGGTTTAACTCGATCGAAGCTGGTATTAACTCCTCAAACCAATTAAATAGCACACGAGTGCAACACTCCCCCTTCCTCTATTCGATAAATTAAATAAAATTTCAAATAGCGGAGACATTTTTAAAGAAAGATTTTTTTTCACACACTCTTGGATACATTTTGAATGTCACCCGGTGTAACCCCCCTTTTCATCAATAATAATGATCCTACGTTGGATGAATTCAAAAATTTAAAATAATGGGGACATTTTTCAAGAAATTCAACATGTACATTTTTCATAAGTTGTGAGATACATTTTTGGTTGGTTTCATTCATTGGTTGGTAACACATGGGTGTTACTTGGTGCCCCCCCCCCCCCCCAACGGTATCGATGCTCTGTGTTTCATAAATTCTATATAATCTAAATATTAATGAAATTTTTAAGAAAGAAAATTTTTAAATTTTATGAAGTTTCATAAACTCTTTAACACATTTTGGGTGTCCCCCCCAGGAAACCCCCCATCAAGCCCCCTTTAAAAATATTTTTAAACTTTTTTGTTTCTAAATTATTTATCGGTTTAAACACTCATGTTTTTACGAAAATAAAAGCTTTTGACTTACTGCTCAAATTCTTTTCATTTCTACTGATATGAAATCGGGGTGTTTTTCTGAAAATGGATACAGCGTACAGCTAGCCAACTTTGAAAAATTATCGGACTGCTTTTTGATGAATTTTTCTTCCATGATTTTAAATGAAAAGTCATTTTATTCTTTTAAAAAAATAATAATAAAGATGAAGATATAGAAAAAAAACCCCGCATCAATCATTGATTATAACTACATTTCAGAAGTTAGATGACTGAATAAAACTAAACATGCTTCGAAAATTCACAACAAAACCCCCCGAAAAATGCAGCTAAAGTTGAAAACATTTTAATTATTTCAGTGGTAAACACTTGGACATTTTTACTGAGAATTAACGCACGTACATTTTTAGGTTTCCGATCTGAAAAATGTTGGTGTTTTTCAGTGATCAGAACTCTCCAGAAATCTAATTCCAAGAAAATGATTGAAAGAATGAGAAAAGGATTGGAATGTAGTCAAAGAACGCAAACCTATTCTGTTCTTGATCTACCAGCTTTACTACGCTCTTTTCCTTTGTGAAGCAGAGTACCCTTCGTTTCTCTCCCCCCCCCCCTATTTCCCTTTTAAAGTGAACAATGACTATTATAAACCACTAAACTGATAAGAAGACACAGCTGCTTAAAAATTGGCTCAAACTTCATAAATGAGCTAAAACATTAAAAATTCCCCTGAAAAGTTAATAAAAAACTTTTCAACGTTTAAAGAGCTGTAAAACTCTTTGTATAATGAACTAAGACGAAGAAAACGCCAAAAAATGAACTGAAACAAAAATCTCCTTTTTAAATTATTTTTCACGCTCAAGTGAATAATTTTTTGGAATTTTAATGTTGATTTTCGGCATCAGCATCATCGATTCTATGAAATAACAGTAATCTACTTATATTAAAAACTGAGTATCTTTCTCACTATCTTTCTTTCTAACTATCTTTCTATCTTTCTATGTCACGCTTCTTTCTCCTGAACGCCAATGAACTGAAAGTCGAACCAGGTACCGATAGATAGGTAATTTTTCAAGCTTCTTTAGTTTCAATTGATATAATTATACGATTTTAATTAGCGAAGATATCAATTAATAAGTAGTCAAATTTAAAGCGATTAAGCCTAATAAATGATTAAATATGAAATCCATTCTTGCAAACCGTCGTTGCTATGAAACGGTGATAACAATGATAATGAGAATTTTGAATGAAGGCTTAACTAAATCAAACACGAAACTCATAAGCGGACCACTTACGTAGAATTTTTATCGCTAGCTACTGGTAATATTTTGAAACATTTATTTGTTGAAGAGCCATCTACTTATATTAAAAACTGAGTATCTATGTCTGCTTTTTTTCTTTGAGCGACCTGAACTTACTGAAACTTTCCTCACCATCTTGAAGGCGTGAAGCATCTCAATAATTCGAATGATTTTTTTATATAGGAAAAAAGTAAAGGCGTGAAGCGCCTGTAAGCGAGCCGCCTTGGCGGGGAGTAGTTTCTTTAAAATTTTTTCTCACTACTTTCAGGGCACGAAGTGCCCGTGCAACGCCGGGCCACGTGCGTGGTATGTCTTGAAATCGAATGAACATTAAATTATATCAAATAATATAATTTCAGAATGAGGTAAAAGTTAGAGAGGGAGGACGTTATGCATCAGCATGCCGCAGGAAGCTAATCTAGCTGCCCTGGCAGCTAGTTTAATCATATTTTGTGACATAGTGCATGTTCCCTATTCAAGTGAATTCGTTTCACTTGAATCCAAATTTTGGAATTTGCGATTGCATTGGTGAGTTGCGATCGTCCGTGTTTCACTTGAATTCCTGCCTTAAAATCGCAACGGAAAGAAATAAATATCTTGGAATTTTAAATAGTTCAATAATTTAATTAACGTTTTAATTCAAAATGGCAATGGTAAGAAAAAATGTCTTGGAAGTTTAATCATTTATTAGGCTTAATCGCTTTAAATTTGACTACTTATTAATTGATATCTTCGCTAATTAAAATCGTATAATTATATAGATTGAAACTAATGAAACGTGAAAAATTGTATATCTATAGGTACATGGTTCGACTTTCAGTTCATTGGCGTTCAGAAGAAAGAAGCGTGACATAAAAAGGTAGTTAGAAAGATAGTTAGAAAGATACTCAGTTTTTAATATAAGTAGATTTTGTGCATGAATATAAAAGCGTTACAAAAAAAAGTCAGTTATGAATGACTGTTGTTAAAAATTTATTCACTTATTAAACTTCTTAATAAAACTTTATTCTGTTATTAAACTACTTTGAGGATTGTCTTTCAATGAAAATATGGATCCGCTTTAAATTACAATTATAATTATAATGCTTTTTAGGGCCATTTATTATTATTGCAAAAAATGTCAAACAGCCGCTGGTATAATAAATCTCCCCAAAAACAACTCTGTTGTAAAAACATCCCCCGCCAAGAAAACCTTAAACACTCAGCCTTAAAAAGTTATGATATCCAGTTTTCCCGCCAAGTTTGTGCCAAACTACTCCTCGCCTGTATGGATAGTTCGTTTAAATTGTTTTCAGTCCTGCCAGGCGGGAAGTTTTTACTCATCAAGCAACCACCTCACTTTACAAAACTTGACGCCTAAAAGCACTGAATTTAAACGAACTATGAATAGAGGCGAGGAGTAGTTTGGAACAAACTTGGTGGGAAAACTCGATATCATAACTTTTTAAGGCTGAGTGTTTAAGGTTTTCTTGGTGGGGGATGTTTTTACAACAGAGTTGTTTTTGGGGAGATATCACATCTTTTTGCAATAATATTTCCCCAACAGCACCAAACGTTCGATGGACATTCAGCGACGTCAAAAGACGACTTTTGGACGTTTGAACGTCCATCAGGACATAAATGAACGTAGATAGGACGTTTCGTGCTGCTGTTGTTGTATAACTTTATCAGTTTTTTTTCCCACTTCATTTTTAACCGACTTCAACAAAGGAGGAGGTTATACAATTCGTCGAAGATTTTTTTTTTTTTTGGTATGTTACAAGATTACTCGAAGACGCCTGGACCGATTTCAAAAATTCTTTTTTTGTTAGAAAGGTCTTTCTTTCCGATTGGTCCCATCATCTCGTGGTCCGGGTTCAATAACGGGAACCTGCAGAAATCTTTCGAAAAAGAAATTGGGATCACAGTAATCGTAATAATGACCATTTTGAACGCCAGGCTTCTCTGGATTGCATAATGAAATTCCTTTCTATGGTCTTTTTGAAAATTTTAAACCGAGTATCTTTCTATGTCCTGCTTTTTTCTCCTGAACTCCAACGAACTGAAAGTCGTACCAGGTACAGATTGATTCGTATATTTCAGGTTTTATTAGTCTTAATTTACATACGGTTTGATAAAGGAATTCTGAAGAAAGTAAGGAAAATCTCCAAATTTTTGCTGAAATTTAAAGCGATTTGTCCTAAATGATTAAATATAAAATCCATTGTTACAGAACGTGATTGATATGAAACAGTTATTATAATGATCATGAAAATTTGAATGAAGGCT